>LSBG02000297.1:269230-300960 GCA_001642375.2 Mentha longifolia
CTATTGTTACCCATCCCATAAGTGTTACAAGGAGATGAGAACCGTTTGGAACGGATGATTAACGATGGAGATTGAGAGGCAAGAAACAGTGAAAATGATGCATTGGGAGAAAATCGCTCGAAATGAGTGGAGAGATATTCGGACTTCGACCACCCCCTATTGTTACCCATCCCATAAGTGTTACAAGGAGATGAGAACCGTTTGGAACGGATTAACGAAGGAGATTGAGAGGCAAGAAACAGTTAAAATGATGCATTGGGAGAAAATCGCTAGAAATGCGCCGAGAGAAATTCCGACTTCGACCACCCCCTATTATTACCCATCCCATAAGTGTTACAAGGAGATGAGAACCGTTTGAAACGGATGATTAATGAAGGAGATTGAGAGGCAGAAACAGTGAAAATGATGCATTGGGAGAAAATCGCTCGAAATGAGCCGAGAGAAATTCCGACTTCGACCACCCCTATTGTTACCATCCCATAAGTGTTACAAGGAGATGAGAACCGTTTGGAACCGATGATTAATGAAGGAGATTGAGAGGCAAGAAACAGTGAAAATGATGCATTGGGAGAAAATCGCTCGAAATGAGCCGAGAGAAATTCCGACTTTGACCACCCCCTAGTGTTACCCATCTCATAAGTGTTGGACTTCGACCACCCCCTATTATTACCATCCCATAAGTGTTACAAGGAGATCAGAACCGTTTGAAACGGATGAGTAACGAAGGAGATTGAGAGGCAAGAAACAGTGAAAATGATGCATTGGGAGAAAATCGCTCGAAATGAGTGGAGAGATATTCGGACTTCGACCACCCCCTATTGTTACCCATCCCATAAATGTTACAAGGAGATGAGAACCGTTTGGAACGATGATTAATGAAGGAGATTGAGAGGCAAGAAACAGTGAAAATGATGCATGGGAGAAAATCGCTCGAAATAGCCGAGTGAAATTCCGACTTCGACCACCCCCTAGTGTACCCATCTCATAAGTGTTGACTTCGACCATCCCCTATTGTTACCCATCCCATAAGTGTTACAAGAACATGGGAACCGTTCGAACGGATTAGTAATGAATGAGATTGAGAGACAAGAAACAATGGAAAATGATGCATTGGGAGAAAATCGCTCGAATGAGTGGAGAGATATTCTGACTTCGACCACCCCCTATTGTTACCCATCCCATAAGTGTTACAAGGAGATGAGAATCGTTTGGAACGGATGATTAACGAAGGAGATTGAGAGGCAAGAAACAGTAAAAATGATGCATTGGAGAACGAATCGCTCTAAAAATGAGTGGAGAGATATTCGGACTTCGACCATCCCCTATTGTTACCCATCCCATAAGTGTTACAGGAGATGAGAACCGTTTGGAACGGATGATTAACGAAGGAGATTGAGAGGCAAGAACAGTAAAATGATGCATTTGGGAGAAATCGCTATGAAAATGAGCCGAGAGAAATTCCGACTTTCGACCACCCCCTATTATTACCCATCCCTAAGTGTTACAAGGAGATGAGAACCGTTTGAAACGGATGATTAATGAAGGAGATTGAGAGGCAAGAAACAGTGAAAATGATGCATTGGGAGAAAATCGCTCGAAATGAGCCGAGAGAAATTCCGACTTCGACCACCCCCTATTGTTACCCATCCCATAAGTGTTACAAGGAGATGAGAACCGTTTGGAATCGATGATTAATGAAGGAGATTGAGAGGCAAGAAACAGGGAAAATGATGCATTGGGAGAAAATCGCTCGAAATGAGCCGAGAGAAATTCCGACTTTGACCACCCCCTAGTGTTACCCATCTCATAAGTGTTGGACTTCGACCACCCCCTATTATTACCCATCCCATAAGTGTTAAAGGAGATCAGAACCGTTTGAAACGGATGAGTAACGAAGGAGATTGAGAGGCAAGAAACAGTGAAAATGATGCATTGGGAGAAAATCGCTCGAAATGAGTGGAGAGATATTCGGACTTCGACCACCCCTATTGTTACCCATCCCATAAATGTTACAAGGAGATGAGAACCGTTGGAACCGATGATTAATGAAGGAGATTGAGAGGCAAGAAAACAGTGAAAATGATGCATCGGGAGAAATCGCTCGAAATAAGCCGAGTGAAATTCCGACTTCGACCACCCCCGAGTGTTACCCATCTCATAAGTGTTGGACTTCGACCATCCCCTATTGTTACCCATCCCATAAGTGTTACAAGAACATGAGAACCGTTCGAAACGGATTAGTAATGAAGGAGATTGAGAGACAAGAAACAATGAAAACGATGCATTGGGAGAAAATCGCTCGAAATGAGTGGAGAGATATTCGGACTTCGACCACCCCCTATTGTTACCCATCCCATAAGTGTTACAAGGAGATGAGAACCGTTTGGAACGGATGATTAACGAAGGAGATTGAGAGGCAAGAAACAGTTAAAATGATGCATTGGGAGAAAATCGCTAGAAATGAGCCGAGAGAAATTCCGACTTCGACCACCCCCTATTATTACCCATCCCATAAGTGTTACAGGAGATGAGAACCGTTGAAACGGATGATTAATGAAGGAGATTGAGAGGCAGAAACAGTGTGAAAATGATGCATTGGGAGAAATCGCTCGAAATGAGCCGAGAGAAATTCCGACTTCGACCATCCCCTATTGTTACCCATCCCATAAGTGTTACAAGGAGATGAGAACCGTTTGGAACCGATGATTAATGAAGGAGATTGAGAGGCAAGAAACAGTGAAAATGATGCATTGGGAGGAAAATCGCTCGAAATGAGCCGAGAGAATTCCGACTTTGACCACCCCCTAGTGTTACCCATCTCATAAGTGTTGGACTTCGACCACCCCCTATTATTACCCATCCCATAAGTGTTACAAGGAGATCAGAACCGTTTTGAAACGGATGAGTAACGAAGGGAGATTGAGAGGCAAGAAACAGTGAAAATGATGCATTGGGAGAAATCGCTCGAAATGAGTGGAGAGATATTCGGACTTCGACCACCCCCTATTGTTACCCATCCCATAAATGTTACAAGGAGATGAGAACCGTTTGGAACCGATGATTAATGAAGGAGATTGAGAGGCAAGAAACAGTGAAAATGATGCATCGGGAGAAAATCGCTCGAAATAAGCCGAGTGAAATTCCGACTTCGACCACCCCCTAGTGTTACCCATCTCATAAGTGTTGCACTTCGACCACCCCCTATTATTACCCATCCCATAAGTGTTACAAGGAGATGAGAACCGTTTGAAACGGATGATTAACGAAGGAGATTGAGAGGCAAGAAACAGTGAAAATGATGCATTGGGAGAAAATCGCTCGAAATGAGTGGAGAGATATTCGGACTTCGACCACCCCCTATTGTTACCCATCCCATAAGTGTTACAAGGAGATGAGAACCGTTTGGAACGGATGTTTAATGAAGGAGATTGAGAGGCAAGAAACAGTGAAAATGATGCATTGGGAGAAAATCGCTCGAAATGAGACGAGAGAAATTCCGACTTCGACCACCCCCTAGTGTTACCCATCTCATAAGTGTTGGACTTCGACCATCCCCTATTGTTACCCATCCCATAAGTGTTACAAGGACATGAGAACCGTTCCAAACGGATGAGTAATGAAGGAGATTGAGAGGCAAGAAACAGTGAAATGATGCATTGGGAGAAAATCGCTCGAAATAAGTGGAGAGATATTTGGACTTCGACCATCCCCTATTGTTACCCATCCCATAAGTGTTACAAGGACATGAGAACCGTTCGAAACGGATGAGTAACGAAGGAGATTCAGAGGCAAGAAACAGTGAAAATGATGCATTGGGAGAAAATCGCTCGAAATGAGTGGAGAGATATTCGGACTTCGACCACCCCCTATTGTTACCCATCCCATAAGTGTTACAAGGAGATGAGAACCGTTTGGAACGGATGATTAACGAAGGAGATTGAGAGGCAAGAAACAGTGAAAATGATGCATTGGGAGAAAATCGCTCGAAATGAGTGGAGAGATATTCGGACTTCGACCATCCCCTATTGTTACCCATCCCATAAGTGTTACAAGGAGATGAGAACCGTTTGGAACGGATGATTAACGAAGGAGATTGAGAGGCAAGAAACAGTTAAAATGATGCATTGGGAGAAAATCGCTAGAAATGAGCCGAGAGAAATTCCGACTTCGACCACCCCCTATTATTACCCATCCCATAAGTGTTACAAGGAGATGAGAACCGTTTGAAACGGATGATTAATGAAGGAGATTGAGAGGCAAGAAACAGTGAAAATGATGCATTGGGAGAAAATCGCTCGAAATGAGCCGAGAGAAATTCCGACTTCGACCACCCCCTATTGTTACCCATCCCATAAGTGTTACAAGGAGATGAGAACCGTTTGGAATCGATGATTAATGAAGGAGATTGAGAGGCAAGAAACAGTGAAAATGATGCATTGGGAGAAAATCGCTCGAAATGAGCCGAGAGAAATTCCGACTTTGACCACCCCCTAGTGTTACCCATCTCATAAGTGTTGGACTTCGACCACCCCCTATTATTACCCATCCCATAAGTGTTACAAGGAGATCAGAACCGTTTGAAACGGATGAGTAACGAAGGAGATTGAGAGGCAAGAAACAGTGAAATGATGCATTGGGAGAAAATCGCTCGAAATGAGTGGAGAGATATTCGGACTTCGACCACCCCCTATTGTTACCCATCCCATAAATGTTACAAGGAGATGAGAACCGTTTGGAACCGATGATTAATGAAGGAGATTGAGAGGCAAGAAACAGTGAAAATGATGCATCGGGAGAAAATCGCTCGAAATAAGCCGAGTGAAATTCCGACTTCGACCACCCCCTAGTGTTACCCATCTCATAAGTGTTGGACTTCGACCATCCCCTATTGTTACCCATCCCATAAGTGTTACAAGAACATGAGAACCGTTCGAAACGGATTAGTAATGAAGGAGATTGAGAGACAAGAAACAATGAAAACGATGCATTGGGAGAAAATCGCTCGAAATGAGTGGAGAGATATTCGGACTTCGACCACCCCCTATTGTTACCCATCCCATAAGTGTTACAAGGAGATGAGAACCGTTTGGAACGGATGATTAACGATGGAGATTGAGAGGCAAGAAACAGTGAAAATGATGCATTGGGAGAAAATCGCTCGAAATGAGTGGAGAGATATTCGGACTTCGACCACCCCCTATTGTTACCCATCCCATAAGTGTTACAAGGAGATGAGAACCGTTTGGAACGGATGATTAACGAAGGAGATTGAGAGGCAAGAAACAGTTAAAATGATGCATTGGGAGAAAATCGCTAGAAATGAGCCGAGAGAAATTCCGACTTCGACCACCCCCTATTATTACCCATCCCATAAGTGTTACAAGGAGATGAGAACCGTTTGAAACGGATGATTAATGAAGGAGATTGAGAGGCAAGAAACAGTGAAAATGATGCATTGGGAGAAAATCGCTCGAAATGAGCCGAGAGAAATTCCGACTTCGACCACCCCCTATTGTTACCCATCCCATAAGTGTTACAAGGAGATGAGAACCGTTTGGAACCGATGATTAATGAAGGAGATTGAGAGGCAAGAAACAGTGAAAATGATGCATTGGGAGAAAATCGCTCGAAATGAGCCGAGAGAAATTCCGACTTTGACCACCCCCTAGTGTTACCCATCTCATAAGTGTTGGACTTCGACCACCCCCTATTATTACCCATCCCATAAGTGTTACAAGGAGATCAGAACCGTTTGAAACGGATGAGTAACGAAGGAGATTGAGAGGCAAGAAACAGTGAAAATGATGCATTGGGAGAAAATCGCTCGAAATGAGTGGAGAGATATTCGGACTTCGACCACCCCCTATTGTTACCCATCCCATAAATGTTACAAGGAGATGAGAACCGTTTGGAACCGATGATTAATGAAGGAGATTGAGAGGCAAGAAACAGTGAAAATGATGCATCGGGAGAAAATCGCTCGAAATAAGCCGAGTGAAATTCCGACTTCGACCACCCCCTAGTGTTACCCATCTCATAAGTGTTGCACTTCGACCACCCCCTATTATTACCCATCCCATAAGTGTTACAAGGAGATGAGAACCGTTTGAAACGGATGATTAACGAAGGAGATTGAGAGGCAAGAAACAGTGAAAATGATGCATTGGGAGAAAATCGCTCGAAATGAGTGGAGAGATATTCGGACTTCGACCACCCCCTATTGTTACCCATCCCATAAGTGTTACAAGGAGATGAGAACCGTTTGGAACGGATGTTTAATGAAGGAGATTGAGAGGCAAGAAACAGTGAAAATGATGCATTGGGAGAAAATCGCTCGAAATGAGACGAGAGAAATTCCGACTTCGACCACCCCCTAGTGTTACCCATCTCATAAGTGTTGGACTTCGACCATCCCCTATTGTTACCCATCCCATAAGTGTTACAAGGACATGAGAACCGTTCCAAACGGATGAGTAATGAAGGAGATTGAGAGGCAAGAAACAGTGAAAATGATGCATTGGGAGAAAATCGCTCGAAATAAGTGGAGAGATATTTGGACTTCGACCATCCCCTATTGTTACCCATCCCATAAGTGTTACAAGAACATGAGAACCGTTCGAAACGGATGAGTAACGAAGGAGATTCAGAGGCTAGAAACAGTGAAAATGATGCATTGGGAGAAAATCGCTCGAAATGAGTGGAGAGATATTCGGACTTCGACCACCCCCTATTGTTACCCATCCCATAAGTGTTACAAGGAGATGAGAACCGTTTGGAACGGATGATTAATGAAGGAGATTGAGAGGCAAGAAACAGTGAAAATGATGCATTGGGAGAAAATCGCACGAAATAAGCCGAGAGAAATTCCGACTTCGACCACCCCCTAGTGTTACCCATCTCATAAGTGTTGGACTTCGACCACCCCCTATTATTACCCATCCCATAAGTGTTACAAGGAGATGAGAACCGTTTGAAACGGATGATTAACGAAGGAGATTGAGAGGCAAGAAACAGTGAAAATGATGCATTGGGAGAAAATCGCTCGAAATGAGTGGAGAGATATTCGGACTTCGACCACCCCTTATTGTTACCCATCCCATAAGTGTTACAAGGAGATGAGAACCGTTTGGAACAGATGATTAATGAAGGAGATTGAGAGGCAAGAAACAGTGAAAATGATGCATTGGGAGAAAATCGCACGAAATAAGCCGAGAGAAATTCCGACTTCGACCACCCCCTAGTGTTACCCATCTCATAAGTGTTGGACTTCGACCATCCCCTATTGTTACCCATCCCATAAGTGTTACAAGGACATGAGAACCGTTTGGAACGGATGATTAACGAAGGAGATTGAGAGGCAAGAAACAGTGAAAATGATGTATTGGGAGAAAATCGCTCGAAATGAGTGGAGAGATATTCGGACTTCGACCACCCCCTACTGTTACCCATCCCATAAGTGTTACAAGGAGACGAGAACTGTTTGAAATAGATGGGTAACGAAGGAGATTGAGAGGAATGAAACAGTGAAAATGATGCCTTGGGAGAACATCACTCGAATGAGCGGAGAGAAATTCGGACTTCGACAACTCCGTATTGTTACCGATCCCATAAGTGTTACAAGGAGACGAGAACTGTTTGAAATGGATGAGTAACGAAGGAGACTGAGAGGTATGAAACAGTGAAAATGATGCATTGGGAGAAAATCGCTCGAAATAAGTGAAGAGATATTTGGACTTCGACCATCCCCTATTGTTACCCATCCCATAAGTGTTACAAGGACATGAGAACCGTTCGAAACGGATGAGTAACGAAGGAGATTGAGAGGCAAGAAACAGTGAAAATGATGCATTGGGAGAAAATCGCTCGAAATGAGTGGAGAGATATTCGGACTTCGACCACCCCCTATTGTTACCCATCCCATAAGTGTTACAAGGAGATGAGAACCGTTTGGAACGGATGATTAATGAAGGAGATTGAGAGGCAAGAAACAGTGAAAATGATGCATTGGGAGAAAATCGCTCGAAATGAGTGGAGAGATATTCGGACTTCGACCACCCCCTATTGTTACCCATCCCATAAGTGTTACAAGGAGATGAGAACCGTTTGGAACGGATGATTAACGAAGGAGATTGAGAGGCAAGAAACAGTTAAAATGATGCATTGGGAGAAAATCGCTAGAAATGAGCCGAGAGAAATTCCGACTTCGACCACCCCCTATTATTACCCATCCCATAAGTGTTACAAGGAGATGAGAACCGTTTGAAACGGATGATTAATGAAGGAGATTGAGAGGCAAGAAACAGTGAAAATGATGCATTGGGAGAAAATCGCTCGAAATGAGCCGAGAGAAATTCCGACTTCGACCACCCCCTATTGTTACCCATCCCATAAGTGTTACAAGGAGATGAGAACCGTTTGGAACCGATGATTAATGAAGGAGATTGAGAGGCAAGAAACAGTGAAAATGATGCATTGGGAGAAAATCGCTCGAAATGAGCCGAGAGAAATTCCGACTTTGACCACCCCCTAGTGTTACCCATCTCATAAGTGTTGGACTTCGACCATCCCCTATTGTTACCCATCCCATAAGTGTTACAAGGACATGAGAACCGTTCCAAACGGATGAGTAATGAAGGAGATTGAGAGGCAAGAAACAGTGAAAATGATGCATTGGGAGAAAATCGCTCGAAATAAGTGGAGAGATATTTGGACTTCGACCATCCCCTATTGTTACCCATCCCATAAGTGTTACAAGGACATGAGAACCGTTCGAAACGGATGAGTAACGAAGGAGATTCAGAGGCAAGAAACAGTGAAAATGATGCATTGGGAGAAAATCGCTCGAAATGAGTGGAGAGATATTCGGACTTCGACCACCCCCTATTGTTACCCATCCCATAAGTGTTACAAGGAGATGAGAACCGTTTGGAACGGATGATTAATGAAGGAGATTGAGAGGCAAGAAACAGTGAAAATGATGCATTGGGAGAAAATCGCACGAAATAAGCCGAGAGAAATTCCGACTTCGACCACCCCCTAGTGTTACCCATCTCATAAGTGTTGGACTTCGACCATCCCCTATTGTTACCCATCCCATAAGTGTTACAAGGACATGAGAACCGTTCCAAACGGATGAGTAATGAAGGAGATTGAGAGGCAAGAAACAGTGAAAATGATGCATTGGGAGAAAATCGCTCGAAATAAGTGGAGATATATTTGGACTTCGACCATCCCCTATTGTTACCCATCCCATAAGTGTTACAAGGACATGAGAACCGTTCGAAACGGATGAGTAACGAAGGAGATTCAGAGGCAAGAAACAGTGAAAATGATGCATTGGGAGAAAATCGCTCGAAATGAGTGGAGAGATATTCGGACTTCGACCACCCCCTATTGTTACCCATCCCATAAGTGTTACAAGGAGATGAGAACCGTTTGGAACGGATGATTAATGAAGGAGATTGAGAGGCAAGAAACAGTGAAAATGATGCATTGGGAGAAAATCGCACGAAATAAGCCGAGAGAAATTCCGACTTCGACCACCCCCTAGTGTTACCCATCTCATAAGTGTTGGACTTCGACCACCCCCTATTATTACCCATCCCATAAGTGTTACAAGGAGATGAGAACCGTTTGAAACGGATGATTAACGAAGGAGATTGAGAGGCAAGAAACAGTGAAAATGATGCATTGGGAGAAAATCGCTCGAAATGAGTGGAGAGATATTCGGACTTCGACCACCCCTTATTGTTACCCATCCCATAAGTGTTACAAGGAGATGAGAACCGTTTGGAACGGATGATTAATGAAGGAGATTGAGAGACAAGAAACAGTGAAAATGATGCATTGGGAGAAAATCGCACGAAATAAGCCGAGAGAAATTCCGACTTCGACCACCCCCTAGTGTTACGCATCTCATAAGTGTTGGACTTCGACCATCCCCTATTGTTACCCATCCCATAAGTGTTACAAGGACATGAGAACCGTTTGGAACGGATGATTAACGAAGGAGATTGAGAGGCAAGAAACAGTGAAAATGATGTATTGGGAGAAAATCGCTCGAAATGAGTGGAGAGATATTCGGACTTCGACCACCCCCTACTGTTACCCATCCCATAAGTGTTACAAGGAGACGAGAACTGTTTGAAATAGATGGGTAACGAAGGAGATTGAGAGGTATGAAACAGTGAAAATGATGCCTTGGGAGAACATCACTCGAATGAGCGGAGAGAAATTCGACTTCGACAACTCCGTATTGTTACCGATCCCATAAGTGTTACAAGGAGACGAGAACTGTTTGAAATGGATGAGTAACGAAGGAGACTGAGAGGTATGAAACAGTGAAAATGATGCATTGGGAGAAAATCGCTCGAAATAAGTGAAGAGATATTTGGACTTCGACCATCCCCTATTGTTACCCATCCCATAAGTGTAACAAGGACATGAGAACCGTTCGAAACGGATGAGTAACGAAGGAGATTGAGAGGCAAGAAACAGTGAAAATGATGCATTGGGAGAAAATCGCTCGAAATGAGTGGAGAGATATTCGGACTTCGACCACCCCCTATTGTTACCCATCCCATAAGTGTTACAAGGAGATGAGAACCGTTTGGAACGGATGATTAATGAAGGAGATTGAGAGGCAAGAAACAGTGAAAATGATGCATTGGGAGAAAATCGCTCGAAATAAGCCGAGAGAAATTCCGACTTCGACCACCCCCTAGTGTTACCCATCTCATAAGTGTTGGACTTCGACCACCCCCTATTATTACCCATCCCATAAGTGTTACAAGGAGATGAGAACCGTTTGAAACGGATGATTAACGAAGGAGATTGAGAGGCAAGAAACAGTGAAAATGATGCATTGGGAGAAAATCGCTCGAAATGAGTAGAGAGATATTCGGACTTCGACCACCCCTTATTGTTACCCATCCCATATGTGTTACAAGGAGATGAGAACCGTTTGGAACGGATGATTAATGAAGGAGATTGAGAGGCAAGAAACAGTGAAAATGATGCATTGGGAAAAAAATCGCTCGAAATGAGCCGAGAGAAATTCGGACTTCGACCACCCCCTAGTGTTACCCATCTCATAAGTGTTGGACTTCGACCATCCCCTATTGTTACCCATCCCATAAGTGTTACAAGAACATGAGAACCGTTCGAAACGGATTAGTAATGAAGGAGATTGAGAGACAAGAAACAATGAAAATGATGCATTGGGAGAAAATCGCTCGAAATGAGTGGAGAGATATTCGGACTTCGACCACCCCCTATTGTTACCCATCCCATAAGTGTTACAAGGAGATGAGAACCGTTTGGAACGGATGATTAACGAAGGAGATTGAGAGGCAAGAAACAGTGAAAATGATGCATTGGGAGAAAATCGCTCGAAATGAGTGGAGAGATATTCGGACTTCGACCACCCCCTATTGTTACCCATCCCATAAGTGTTACAAGGAGATGAGAACCGTTTGGAACAGATGATTAACGAAGGAGATTGAGAGGCAAGAAACAGTTAAAATGATGCATTGGGAAAAAATCGCTAGAAATGAGCCGAGAGAAATTCCGACTTCGACCACCCCCTATTATTACCCATCCCATAAGTGTTACAAGGAGATGAGAACCGTGTGAAACGGATGATTAACGAAGGAGATTGAGAGGCAAGAAACAGTGAAAATGATGCATTGGGAGAAAATCGCTCGAAATGAGTGGAGAGATATTCGGACTTCGACCACCCCCTATTGTTACCCATCCCATAAGTGTTACAAGGAGATGAGAACCGTTTGGAACGGATGATTAACGAAGGAGATTGAGAGGCAAGAAACAGTTAAAATGATGCATTGGGAGAAAATCGCTAGAAATGAGCCGAGAGAAATTCCGACTTCGACCACCCCCTATTGTTACCCATCCCATAAGTGTTACAAGGAGATGAGAACCGTTTGGAACGGATGATTAACGAAGGAGATTGAGAGGCAAGAAACAGTTAAAATGATGCATTGGGAGAAAATCGCTAGAAATGAGCCGAGAGAAATTCCGACTTCGACCACCCCCTATTATTACCCATCCCATAAGTGTTACAAGGAGATGAGAACCGTTTGAAACGGATGATTAACGAAGGAGATTGAGAGGCAAGAAACAGTGAAAATGATGCATTGGGAGAAAATCGCTCGAAATGAGTGGAGAGATATTCGGACTTCGACCACCCCCTATTGTTACCCATCCCATAAGTGTTACAAGGAGACAAGAACTGTTTGAAATGGATGGGTAACGAAGGAGATTGAGAGGTATGAAACAGTGAAAATGATGCCTTGGGAGAACATCACTCGAAATGAGCGGAGAGAAATTCGGACTTCGACAACTCCGTATTGTTACCCATCCCATAAGTGTTACAAGGAGACGAGAACTGTTTGAAATGGATGAGTACGAAGGAGACTGGGAGGTATGAAACAGTGAAAATGATGCCTTGGGAGAAAATCACTCGAAATGAGCGGAGAGAAATTCGGACTTCGACCACCCCCTATTATTACCCATCCATAAGTGTTACAAGGAGATGAGAACCGTCTGAAACGGATGACTAACGAAGGAGATTGAGAGGAAAGAAACAGTGAAAATGATGCATTGGGAGAAAATCGCTCGAAATAAGTGGAGAGATATTTGGACTTCGACCATCCCCTATTGTTACCCATCCCATAAGTGTTACAAGGACATGAGAACCGTTCGAAACGGATGAGTAACGAAGGAGATTGAGAGACAAGAAACAGTGAAAATGATGCATTGGGAGAAAATCGCTCGAAATGAGTGGAGAGATATTCGGACTTCGACCACCCCCTATTGTTACCCATCCCATAAGTGTTACAAGGAGATGAGAACCGTTTGGAACCGATGATTAATGAAGGAGATTGAGAGGCAAGAAACAGTGAAAATGATGCATTGGGAGAAAATCGCTCGAAATGAGCCGAGAGAAATTCCGACTTCGACCACCCCCTAGTGTTACCCATCTCATAAGTGTTGGACTTCGACCACCCCCTATTATTACCCATCCCATAAGTGTTACAAGGAGATGAGAACCGTTTGAAACGGATGAGTAACGAAGGAGATTGAGAGGCAAGAAACAGTGAAAATGATGCATTGGGAGAAAATCGCTCGAAATGAGTGGAGAGATATTCGGACTTCGACCACCCCCTATTGTTACCCATCCCATAAATGTTACAAGGAGATGAGAACCGTTTGGAACCGATGATTAATGAAGGAGATTGAGAGGCAAGAAACAGTGAAAATGATGCATCGGGAGAAAATCGCTCGAAATAAGCCGAGTGAAATTCCGACTTCGACCACCCCCTAGTGTTACCCATCTCATAAGTGTTGCACTTCGACCACCCCCTATTATTACCCATCCCATAAGTGTTACAAGGAGATGAGAACCGTTTGAAACGGATGATTAACGAAGGAGATTGAGAGGCAAGAAACAGTGAAAATGATGCATTGGGAGAAAATCGCTCGAAATGAGTGGAGAGATATTCGGACTTCGACCACCCCCTATTGTTACCCATCCCATAAGTGTTACAAGGAGATGAGAACCGTTTGGAACGGATGTTAACGAAGGAGATTGAGAGGCAAGAAACAGTGAAAATGATGCATTGGGAGAAAATCGCTCGAAATGAGTGGAGAGATATTCGGACTTCGACCATCCCCTATTGTTACCCATCCCATAAGTGTTACAAGAACATGAGAACCGTTCGAAACGGATTAGTAATGAAGGAGATTGAGAGACAAGAAACAATGAAATGATGCATTGGGAGAAAATCGCTCGAAATGAGTGGAGAGATATTCGGACTTCGACCACCCCCTATTGTTACCCATCCCATAAGTGTTACAAGGAGATGAGAACCGTTTGGAACGGATGATTAACGAAGGAGATTGAGAGGCAAGAAACAGTGAAAATGATGCATTGGGAGAAAATCGCTCGAAATGAGTGGAGAGATATTCGGACTTCGACCACCCCCTATTGTTACCCATCCCATAAGTGTTACAAGGAGATGAGAACCGTTTGGAACGGATGATTAACGAAGGAGATTGAGAGGCAAGAAACAGTTAAAATGATGCATTGGGAGAAAATCGCTAGAAATGAGCCGAGAGAAATTCCGACTTCGACCACCCCCTATTATTACCCATCCCATAAGTGTTACAAGGAGATGAGAACCGTTTGAAACGGATGATTAACGAAGGAGATTGAGAGGCAAGAAACAGTGAAAATGATGCATTGGGAGAAAATCGCTCGAAATGAGTGGAGAGATATTCGGACTTCGACCACCCCCTATTGTTACCCATCCCATAAGTGTTACAAGGAGACGAGAACTGTTTGAAATGGATGGGTAACGAAGGAGATTGAGAGGTATGAAACAGTGAAAATGATGCCTTGGGAGAACATCACTCGAAATGAGCGGAGAGAAATTCGGACTTCGACAACTCCGTATTGTTACCCATCCCATAAGTGTTACAAGGAGACGAGAACTGTTTGAAATGGATGAGTAACGAAGGAGACTGAGAGGTATGAAACAGTGAAAATGATGCCTTGGGAGAAAATCACTCGAAATGAGCGGAGAGAAATTCGGACTTCGACCACCCCCTATTATTACCCATCCCATAAGTGTTACAAGGAGATGAGAACCGTCTGAAACGGATGACTAACGAAGGAGATTGAGAGGAAAGAAACAGTGAAAATGATGCATTGGGAGAAAATCGCTCGAAATAAGTGGAGAGATATTTGGACTTCGACCATCCCCTATTGTTACCCATCCCATAAGTGTTACAAGGACATGAGAACCGTTCGAAACGGATGAGTAACGAAGGAGATTGAGAGACAAGAAACAGTGAAAATGATGCATTGGGGGAAAATCGCTCGAAATGAGTGGAGAGATATTCGGACTTCGACCACCCCCTATTGTTACCCATCCCATAAGTGTTACAAGTTGATGAGAACCGTTTGGAACGGATGATTAATGAAGGAGATTGAGAGGCAAGAAACAGTGAAAATGATGCATTGGGAGAAAATCGCTCGAAATGAGTGGAGAGATATTCGGACTTCGACCACCCCCTATTGTTACCCATCCCATAAGTGTTACAAGGAGATGAGAACCGTTTGGAACCGATGATTAATGAAGGAGATTGAGAGGCAAGAAACAGTGAAAATGATGCATTGGGAGAAAATCGCTCGAAATGAGCCGAGAGAAATTCCGACTTCGACCACCCCCTAGTGTTACCCATCTCATAAGTGTTGGACTTCGACCACCCCCTATTATTACCCATCCCATAAGTGTTACAAGGAGATGAGAACCGTTTGAAACGGATGAGTAACGAAGGAGATTGAGAGGCAAGAAACAGTGAAAATGATGCATTGGGAGAAAATCGCTCGAAATGAGTGGAGAGATATTCGGACTTCGACCACCCCCTATTGTTACCCATCCCATAAATGTTACAAGGAGATGAGAACAGTTTGGAACCGATGATTAATGAAGGAGATTGAGAGGCAAGAAACAGTGAAAATGATGCATCGGGAGAAAATCGCTCGAAATAAGCCGAGTGAAATTCCGACTTCGACCACCCCCTAGTGTTACCCATCTCATAAGTGTTGCACTTCGACCACCCCCTATTATTACCCATCCCATAAGTGTTACAAGGAGATGAGAACCGTTTGAAACGGATGATTAACGAAGGAGATTGAGAGGCAAGAAACAGTGAAAATGATGCATTGGGAGAAAATCGCTCGAAATGAGTGGAGAGATATTCGGACTTCGACCACCCCCTATTGTTACCCATCCCATAAGTGTTACAAGGAGATGAGAACCGTTTGGAACGGATGTTTAATGAAGGAGATTGAGAGGCAAGAAACAGTAAAAATGATGCATTGGGAGAAAATCGCTCGAAATGAGCCGAGAGAAATTCCGACTTCGACCACCCCCTAGTGTTACCCATCTCATAAGTGTTGGACTTCGACCATCCCCTATTGTTACCCATCCCATAAGTGTTCCAAGGACATGAGAACCGTTCCAAACGGATGAGTAATGAAGGAGATTGAGAGGCAAGAAACAGTGAAAATTATGCAGTGGGAGAAAATCGCTCGAAATAAGTGGAGAGATATTTGGACTTCGACCATCCCCTATTGTTACCCATCCCATAAGTGTTACAAGGACATGAGAACCGTTCGAAACGGATGAGTAACGAAGGAGATTGAGAGGCAAGAAACAGTGAAAATGATGCATTGGGAGAAAATCGCTCGAAATGAGTGGAGAGATATTCGGACTTCGACCACCCCCTATTGTTACCCATCCCATAAGTGTTACAAGGAGATGAGAACCGTTTGGAACGGATGATTAATGAAGGAGATTGAGAGGCAAGAAACAGTGAAAATGATGCATTGGGAGAAAATCGCTCGAAATGAGTGGAGAGATATTCGGACTTCGACCACCCCTTATTGTTACCCATCCCATATGTGTTACAAGGAGATGAGAACCGTTTGGAACGGATGATTAATGAAGGAGATTGAGAGGCAAGAAACAGTGAAAATGATGCATTGGGAAAAAAATCGCTCGAAATGAGCCGAGAGAAATTCGGACTTCGACCACCCCCTAGTGTTACCCATCTCATAAGTGTTGGACTTCGACCATCCCCTATTGTTACCCATCCCATAAGTGTTACAAGAACATGAGAACCGTTCGAAACGGATTAGTAATGAAGGAGATTGAGAGACAAGAAACAATGAAATAATGCATTGGGAGAAAATCGCTCGAAATGAGTGGAGAGATATTCGGACTTCGACCACCCCCTATTGTTACCCATCCCATAAGTGTTACAAGGAGATGAGAACCGTTTGGAACGGATGATTAACGAAGGAGATTGAGAGGCAAGAAACAGTGAAAATGATGCATCGGGAGAAAATCGCTCGAAATGAGTGGAGAGATATTCGGACTTCGACCACCCCCTATTGTTACCCATCCCATAAGTGTTACAAGGAGATGAGAACCGTTTGGAACGGATGATTAACGAAGGAGATTGAGAGGCAAGAAACAGTTAAAATGATGCATTGGGAGAAAATCGCTAGAAATGAGCCGAGAGAAATTCCGACTTCGACCACCCCCTATTATTACCCATCCCATAAGTGTTACAAGGAGATGAGAACCGTTTGAAACGGATGATTAACGAAGGAGATTGAGAGGCAAGAAACAGTGAAAATGATGCATTGGGAGAAAATCGCTCGAAATGAGTGGAGAGATATTCGGACTTCGACCACCCCCTATTGTTACCCATCCCATAAGTGTTACAAGGAGACAAAAACTGTTTGAAATGGATGGGTAACGAAGGAGATTGAGAGGAAAGAAACAGTGAAAATGATGCATTGGGAGAAAATCGCTCGAAATAAGTGGAGAGATATTTGGACTTCGACCATCCCCTATTGTTACCCATCCCATAAGTGTTACAAGGACATGAGAACCGTTCGAAACGGATGAGTAACGAAGGAGATTGAGAGACAAGAAACAGTGAAAATGATGCATTGGGGGAAAATCGCTCGAAATGAGTGGAGAGATATTCGGACTTCGACCACCCCCTATTGTTACCCATCCCATAAGTGTTACAAGTTGATGAGAACCGTTTGGAACGGATGATTAATGAAGGAGATTGAGAGGCAAGAAACAGTGAAAATGATGCATTGGGAGAAAATCGCTCGAAATGAGTGGAGAGATATTCGGACTTCGACCACCCCCTATTGTTACCCATCCCATAAGTGTTACAAGGAGATGAGAACCGTTTGGAACCGATGATTAATGAAGGAGATTGAGAGGCAAGAAACAGTGAAAATGATGCATTGGGAGAAAATCGCTCGAAATGAGCCGAGAGAAATTCCGACTTCGACCACCCCCTAGTGTTACCCATCTCATAAGTGTTGGACTTCGACCACCCCCTATTATTACCCATCCCATAAGTGTTACAAGGAGATGAGAACCGTTTGAAACGGATGAGTAACGAAGGAGATTGAGAGGCAAGAAACAGTGAAAATGATGCATTGGGAGAAAATCGCTCGAAATGAGTGGAGAGATATTCGGACTTCGACCACCCCCTATTGTTACCCATCCCATAAATGTTACAAGGAGATGAGAACCGTTTGGAACCGATGATTAATGAAGGAGATTGAGAGGCAAGAAACAGTGAAAATGATGCATCGGGAGAAAATCGCTCGAAATAAGCCGAGTGAAATTCCGACTTCGACCACCCCCTAGTGTTACCCATCTCATAAGTGTTGCACTTCGACCACCCCCTATTATTACCCATCCCATAAGTGTTACAAGGAGATGAGAACCGTTTGAAACGGATGATTAACGAAGGAGATTGAGAGGCAAGAAACAGTGAAAATGATGCATTGGGAGAAAATCGCTCGAAATGAGTGGAGAGATATTCGGACTTCGACCACCCCCTATTGTTACCCATCCCATAAGTGTTACAAGGAGATGAGAACCGTTTGGAACGGATGTTTAATGAAGGAGATTGAGAGGCAAGAAACAGTAAAAATGATGCATTGGGAGAAAATCGCTCGAAATGAGCCGAGAGAAATTCCGACTTCGACCACCCCCTAGTGTTACCCATCTCATAAGTGTTGGACTTCGACCATCCCCTATTGTTACCCATCCCATAAGTGTTCCAAGGACATGAGAACCGTTCCAAACGGATGAGTAATGAAGGAGATTGAGAGGCAAGAAACAGTGAAAATTATGCAGTGGGAGAAAATCGCTCGAAATAAGTGGAGAGATATTTGGACTTCGACCATCCCCTATTGTTACCCATCCCATAAGTGTTACAAGGACATGAGAACCGTTCGAAACGGATGAGTAACGAAGGAGATTGAGAGGCAAGAAACAGTGAAAATGATGCATTGGGAGAAAATCGCTCGAAATGAGTGGAGAGATATTCGGACTTCGACCACCCCCTATTGTTACCCATCCCATAAGTGTTACAAGGAGATGAGAACCGTTTGGAACGGATGATTAATGAAGGAGATTGAGAGGCAAGAAACAGTGAAAATGATGCATTGGGAGAAAATCGCTCGAAATGAGTGGAGAGATATTCGGACTTCGACCACCCCTTATTGTTACCCATCCCATATGTGTTACAAGGAGATGAGAACCGTTTGGAACGGATGATTAATGAAGGAGATTGAGAGGCAAGAAACAGTGAAAATGATGCATTGGGAAAAAAATCGCTCGAAATGAGCCGAGAGAAATTCGGACTTCGACCACCCCCTAGTGTTACCCATCTCATAAGTGTTGGACTTCGACCATCCCCTATTGTTACCCATCCCATAAGTGTTACAAGAACATGAGAACCGTTCGAAACGGATTAGTAATGAAGGAGATTGAGAGACAAGAAACAATGAAATAATGCATTGGGAGAAAATCGCTCGAAATGAGTGGAGAGATATTCGGACTTCGACCACCCCCTATTGTTACCCATCCCATAAGTGTTACAAGGAGATGAGAACCGTTTGGAACGGATGATTAACGAAGGAGATTGAGAGGCAAGAAACAGTGAAAATGATGCATCGGGAGAAAATCGCTCGAAATGAGTGGAGAGATATTCGGACTTCGACCACCCCCTATTGTTACCCATCCCATAAGTGTTACAAGGAGATGAGAACCGTTTGGAACGGATGATTAACGAAGGAGATTGAGAGGCAAGAAACAGTTAAAATGATGCATTGGGAGAAAATCGCTAGAAATGAGCCGAGAGAAATTCCGACTTCGACCACCCCCTATTATTACCCATCCCATAAGTGTTACAAGGAGATGAGAACCGTTTGAAACGGATGATTAACGAAGGAGATTGAGAGGCAAGAAACAGTGAAAATGATGCATTGGGAGAAAATCGCTCGAAATGAGTGGAGAGATATTCGGACTTCGACCACCCCCTATTGTTACCCATCCCATAAGTGTTACAAGGAGACAAAAACTGTTTGAAATGGATGGGTAACGAAGGAGATTGAGAGGAAAGAAACAGTGAAAATGATGCATTGGGAGAAAATCGCTCGAAATAAGTGGAGAGATATTTGGACTTCGACCATCCCCTATTGTTACCCATCCCATAAGTGTTACAAGGACATGAGAACCGTTCGAAACGGATGAGTAACGAAGGAGATTGAGAGACAAGAAACAGTGAAAATGATGCATTGGGGGAAAATCGCTCGAAATGAGTGGAGAGATATTCGGACTTCGACCACCCCCTATTGTTACCCATCCCATAAGTGTTACAAGTTGATGAGAACCGTTTGGAACGGATGATTAATGAAGGAGATTGAGAGGCAAGAAACAGTGAAAATGATGCATTGGGAGAAAATCGCTCGAAATGAGTGGAGAGATATTCGGACTTCGACCACCCCCTATTGTTACCCATCCCATAAGTGTTACAAGGAGATGAGAACCGTTTGGAACCGATGATTAATGAAGGAGATTGAGAGGCAAGAAACAGTGAAAATGATGCATTGGGAGAAAATCGCTCGAAATGAGCCGAGAGAAATTCCGACTTCGACCACCCCCTAGTGTTACCCATCTCATAAGTGTTGGACTTCGACCACCCCCTATTATTACCCATCCCATAAGTGTTACAAGGAGATGAGAACCGTTTGAAACGGATGAGTAACGAAGGAGATTGAGAGGCAAGAAACAGTGAAAATGATGCATTGGGAGAAAATCGCTCGAAATGAGTGGAGAGATATTCGGACTTCGACCACCCCCTATTGTTACCCATCCCATAAATGTTACAAGGAGATGAGAACCGTTTGGAACCGATGATTAATGAAGGAGATTGAGAGGCAAGAAACAGTGAAAATGATGCATCGGGAGAAAATCGCTCGAAATAAGCCGAGTGAAATTCCGACTTCGACCACCCCCTAGTGTTACCCATCTCATAAGTGTTGCACTTCGACCACCCCCTATTATTACCCATCCCATAAGTGTTACAAGGAGATGAGAACCGTTTGAAACGGATGATTAACGAAGGAGATTGAGAGGCAAGAAACAGTGAAAATGATGCATTGGGAGAAAATCGCTCGAAATGAGTGGAGAGATATTCGGACTTCGACCACCCCCTATTGTTACCCATCCCATAAGTGTTACAAGGAGATGAGAACCGTTTGGAACGGATGTTTAATGAAGGAGATTGAGAGGCAAGAAACAGTAAAAATGATGCATTGGGAGAAAATCGCTCGAAATGAGCCGAGAGAAATTCCGACTTCGACCACCCCCTAGTGTTACCCATCTCATAAGTGTTGGACTTCGACCATCCCCTATTGTTACCCATCCCATAAGTGTTCCAAGGACATGAGAACCGTTCCAAACGGATGAGTAATGAAGGAGATTGAGAGGCAAGAAACAGTGAAAATTATGCAGTGGGAGAAAATCGCTCGAAATAAGTGGAGAGATATTTGGACTTCGACCATCCCCTATTGTTACCCATCCCATAAGTGTTACAAGGACATGAGAACCGTTCGAAACGGATGAGTAACGAAGGAGATTGAGAGGCAAGAAACAGTGAAAATGATGCATTGGGAGAAAATCGCTCGAAATGAGTGGAGAGATATTCGGACTTCGACCACCCCCTATTGTTACCCATCCCATAAGTGTTACAAGGAGATGAGAACCGTTTGGAACGGATGATTAATGAAGGAGATTGAGAGGCAAGAAACAGTGAAAATGATGCATTGGGAGAAAATCGCTCGAAATGAGTGGAGAGATATTCGGACTTCGACCACCCCTTATTGTTACCCATCCCATATGTGTTACAAGGAGATGAGAACCGTTTGGAACGGATGATTAATGAAGGAGATTGAGAGGCAAGAAACAGTGAAAATGATGCATTGGGAAAAAAATCGCTCGAAATGAGCCGAGAGAAATTCGGACTTCGACCACCCCCTAGTGTTACCCATCTCATAAGTGTTGGACTTCGACCATCCCCTATTGTTACCCATCCCATAAGTGTTACAAGAACATGAGAACCGTTCGAAACGGATTAGTAATGAAGGAGATTGAGAGACAAGAAACAATGAAATAATGCATTGGGAGAAAATCGCTCGAAATGAGTGGAGAGATATTCGGACTTCGACCACCCCCTATTGTTACCCATCCCATAAGTGTTACAAGGAGATGAGAACCGTTTGGAACGGATGATTAACGAAGGAGATTGAGAGGCAAGAAACAGTGAAAATGATGCATCGGGAGAAAATCGCTCGAAATGAGTGGAGAGATATTCGGACTTCGACCACCCCCTATTGTTACCCATCCCATAAGTGTTACAAGGAGATGAGAACCGTTGGAACGGATGATTAACGAAGGAGATTGAGAGGCAAGAAACAGTTAAAATGATGCATTGGGAGAAAATCGCTAGAAATGAGCCGAGAGAAATTCCGACTTCGACCACCCCCTATTATTACCCATCCCATAAGTGTTACAAGGAGATGAGAACCGTTTGAAACGGATGATTAACGAAGGAGATTGAGAGGCAAGAAACAGTGAAAATGATGCATTGGGAGAAAATCGCTCGAAATGAGTGGAGAGATATTCGGACTTCGACCACCCCCTATTGTTACCCATCCCATAAGTGTTACAAGGAGACAAAACTGTTTGAAATGGATGGGTAACGAAGGAGATTGAGAGGTATGAAACAGTGAAAATGATGCCTTGGGAGAACATCACTCGAAATGAGCGGAGAGAAATTCGGTCTTCGACAACTCCGTATTGTTACCCATCCCATAAGTGTTACAAGGAGACGAGAACTGTTTGAAATGGATGAGTAACGAAGGAGACTGAGAGGTATGAAACAGTGAAAATGATGCATTGGGAGAAAATCGCTCGAAATAAGTGAAGAGATATTTGGACTTCGACCATCCCCTATTGTTACCCATCCCATAAGTGTTACAAGGACATGAGAACCGTTCGAAACGGATGAGTAACGAAGGAGATTGAGAGGCAAGAAACAGTGAAAATGATGCATTGGGAGAAAATCGCTCGAAATGAGTGGAGAGATATTCGGACTTCGACCACCCCCTATTGTTACCCATCCCATAAGTGTTACAAGGAGATGAGAACCGTTTGGAACGGATGATTAATGAAGGAGATTGAGAGGCAAGAAACAGTGAAAATGATGCATCGGGAGAAAATCGCTCGAAATAAGCCGAGTGAAATTCCGACTTCAACCACCCCCTAGTGTTACCCATCTCATAAGTGTTGGACTTCGACCATCCCCTATTGTTACCCATCCCATAAGTGTTACAAGAACATGAGAACCGTTCGAAACGGATTAGTAATGAAGGAGATTGAGAGACAAGAAACAATGAAATGATGCATTGTGAGAAAATCGCTCGAAATGAGTGGAGAGATATTCGGACTTCGACCACCCCCTATTGTTACCCATCCCATAAGTGTTACAAGGAGATGAGAACCGTTTGGAACGGATGATTAACGAAGGAGATTGAGAGGCAAGAAACAGTGAAAATGATGCATTGGGAGAAAATCGCTCGAAATGAGTGGAGAGATATTCGGACTTCGACCACCCCCTATTGTTACCCATCCCATAAGTGTTACAAGGAGATGAGAACCGTTTGGAACGGATGATTAACGAAGGAGATTGAGAGGCAAGAAACAGTTAAAATGATGCATTGGGAGAAAATCGCTAGAAATGAGCCGAGAGAAATTTCGACTTCGACCACCCCCTATTATTACCCATCCCATAAGTGTTACAAGGAGATGAGAACCGTTTGAAACGGATGATTAACGAAGGAGATTGAGAGGCAAGAAACAGTGAAAATGATGCATTGGGAGAAAATCGCTCGAAATGAGTGGAGAGATATTCGGACTTCGACCACCCCCTATTGTTACCCATCCCATAAGTGTTACAAGGAGACAAAAACTGTTTGAAATGGATGGGTAACGAAGGAGATTGAGAGGTATTAAACAGTGAAAATGATGCCTTGGGAGAACATCACTCGAAATGAGCGGAGAGAAATTCGGACTTCGACAACTCCGTATTGTTACCCATCCCATAAGTGTTACAAGGAGACGAGAACTGTTTGAAATGGATGAGTAACGAAGGAGACTGAGAGGTATGAAACAGTGAAAATGATGCCTTGGGAGAAAATCACTCGAAATGAGCGGAGAGAAATTCGGACTTCGACCACCCCCTATTATTACCCATCCCATAAGTGTTACAAGGAGATGAGAACCGTCTGAAACGGATGACTAACGAAGGAGATTGAGAGGAAAGAAACAGTGAAAATGATGCATTGGGAGAAAATCGCTCGAAATAACTGGAGAGATATTTGGACTTCGACCATCCCCTATTGCTACCCATCCCATAAGTGTTACAAGGACATGAGAACCGTTCGAAACGGATGAGTAACGAAGGAGATTGAGAGACAAGAAACAGTGAAAATGATGCATTGGGAGAAAATCGCTCGAAATGAGTGGAGAGATATTCGGACTTCGACCACCCCCTATTGTTACCCATCCCATAAGTGTTACAAGGAGATGAGAACCGTTTGGAACGGATGATTAATGAAGGAGATTGAGAGGCAAGAAACAGTGAAAATGATGCATTGGGAGAAAATCGCTCGAAATAAGCCGAGAGAAATTCCGACTTCGACCACCCCCTAGTGTTACCCATCTCATAAGTGTTAGACTTCGACCACCCCCTATTATTACCCATCCCATAAGTGTTACAAGGAGATGAGAACCGTTTGAAACGGATGATTAACGAAGGAGATTGAGAGGCAAGAAACAGTGAAAATGATGCATTGGGAGAAAATCGCTCGAAATGAGTGGAGAGATATTCGGACTTCGACCACCCCCTATTGTTACCCATCCCATAAGTGTTACAAGGAGATGAGAACCGTTTGGAACCGATGATTAATGAAGGAGATTGAGAGGCAAGAAACAGTGAAAATGATGCATTGGGAGAAAATCGCTCGAAATGAGCCGAGAGAAATTCCGACTTCGACCACCCCCTAGTGTTAGCCATCTCATAAGTGTTGGACTTCGACCACCCCCTATTATTACCCATCCCATAAGTGTTACAAGGAGATGAGAACCGTTTGAAACGGATGAGTAACGAAGGAGATTGAGAGGCAAGAAACAGTGAAAATGATGCATTGGGAGAAAATCGCTCGAAATGAGTGGAGAGATATTCGGACTTCGACCACCCCCTATTGTTACCCATCCCATAAATGTTACAAGGAGATGAGAACCGTTTGGAACCGATGATTAATGAAGGAGATTGAGAGGCAAGAAACAGTGAAAATGATGCATCAGGAGAAAATCGCTCGAAATAAGCCGAGTGAAATTCCGACTTCGACCACCCCCTAGTGTTACCCATCTCATAAGTGTTGCACTTCGACCACCCCCTATTATTACCCATCCCATAAGTGTTACAAGGAGATGAAAACCGTTTGAAACGGATGATTAACGAAGGAGATTGAGAGGCAAGAAACAGTGAAAATGATGCATTGGGAGAAAATCGCTCGAAATGAGTGGAGAGATATTTGGACTTCGACCACCCCCTATTGTTACCCGTCCCATAAGTGTTACAAGGAGATGAGAACCGTTTGGAACGGATGTTTAATGAAGGAGATTGAGAGGCAAGAAACAGTGAAAATGATGCATTGGGAGAAAATCGCTCGAAATGAGTGGAGAGATATTCGGACTTCGACCACCCCCTATTGTTACCCCGTCCCATAAGTGTTACAAGGAGATGAGAACCGTTTGGAACGGATGTTTAATGAAGGAGATTGAGAGGCAAGAAACAGTGAAAATGATGCATTGGGAGAAAATCGCTCGAAATGAGCCGAGAGAAATTCCGACTTCGACCACCCCCTAGTGTTACCCATCTCATAAGTGTTGGGCTTTCGACCATCCCCTATTGTTACCCATCCCATAAGTGTTACAAGGACATGAGAACCGTTCCAAACGGATGAGTAATGAAGGAGATTGAGAGGCAAGAAACAGTGAAAATGATGCATTGGGAGAAAATCGCTCGAAATGAGCGGAGAGATATTCGGACTTCGACCACCCCCTATTGTTACCCATCCCATAAGTGTTACAAGGAGATGAGAACCGTTTGGAACGGATGATTAACGAAGGAGATTGAGAGGCAAGAAACAGTGAAAATGATGCATTGGGAGAAAATCGCTCGAAATGAGTGGAGAGATATTCGGACTTCTACCACCCCCTATTGTTACCCATCCCATAAGTGTTACAAGGAGATGCGAACCGTTTCGAATGGATGATTAATGAAGGAGATTGAGAGGCAAGAAACAGTGAAAATGATGCATTGGGAAAAAATCGCTCGAAATGAGCCGAGAGAAATTCGGACTTCGACCACCCCCTAGTGTTACCCATCTCATAAGTGTTGGACTTCGACCATCCCCTATTGTACCCATCCCATAAGTGTTACAAGAACATGAGAACCGTTCGAAACGGATTAGTAATGAAGGAGATTGAGAGACAAGAAACAGTGAAAATGATGCATTAGGAGAAAATCGCTCGAAATGAGTGGAGAGATATTCGGACTTCGACCACCCCCTATTGTTACCCATCCCATAAGTGTTACAAGGAGATGAGAACCGTTTGAAACGGATGACTAACGAAGGAGATTGAGAGGCAAGAAACAGTGAAAATGATGCATTGGGAGAAAATCGCTCGAAATGAGTGGAGAGATATTCGGACTTCGACCACCCCCTATTGTTACCCATCTCATAAATGTTGGACTTCGACCATCCCCTATTGTTACCCATCCCATAAGTGTTACAAGGACATGAGAACCGTTCGAAACGGATGAGTAATGAAGGAGATTGAGAGGCAAGAAACAGTGAAAATGATGCATTGGGAGAAAATCGCACGAAATGAGTGGAGAGATATTCGGACTTCGACCACCCCCTATTGTTACCCATCCCATAAGTGTTACAAGGAGATGAGAACCGTTTGGAACGGATGATTAACGAAGGAGATTGAGAGGCAAGAAACAGTGAAAATGATGCATTGGGAGAAAATCGCACGAAATGAGTGGAGAGATATTCGGACTTCGACCACCCCCTATTGTTACCCATCCCATAAGTGTTACAAGGAGACGAGAACTGTTTGAAATGGATGGGTAACGAAGGAGATTGAGAGGTATGAAACAGTGAAAATGATGCCTTGGGAGAACATCACTCGAAATGAGCGGAGAGAAATTCGGACTTCGACAACTCCGTATTGTTACCCATCCCATAAGTGTTACAAGGAGACGAGAACTGTTTGAAATGGATGAGTAACGAAGGAGACTGAGAGGTATGAAACAGTGAAAATGATGCCTTGGGAGAAAATCACTCGAATGAGCGGAGAGAAATTCGGACTTCGACCACCCCCTATTATTACCCATCCCATAAGTGTTACAAGGAGATGAGAACCGTCTGAAACGGATGACTAACGAAGGAGATTGAGAGGAAAGAAACAGTGAAAATGATGCATTGGGAGAAAATCGCTCGAAATAAGTGGAGAGATATTTGGACTTCGACCATCCCCTATTGTTACCCATCCCATAAGTGTTACAAGGACATGAGAACCGTTCGAAACGGATGAGTAACGAAGGAGATTGAGAGACAAGAAACAGTGAAAATGATGCATTGGGAGAAAATCGCTCGAAATGAGTGGAGAGATATTCGGACTTCGACCACCCCCTATTGTTACCCATCCCATAAGTGTTACAAGGAGATGAGAACCGTTTGGAACGGATGATTAATGAAGGAGATTGAGAGGCAAGAAACAGTAAAAATGATGCATTGGGAGAAAATCGCTCGAAATGAGTGGAGAGATATTCGGACTTCGACCACCCCCTATTGTTACCCATCCCATAAGTGTTACAAGAAGATGAGAACCGTTTGGAACCGATGATTAATGAAGGAGATTGAGAGGCAAGAAACAGTGAAAATGATGCATTGGGAGAAAATCGCTCGAAATGAGCCGAGAGAAATTCCGACTTCGACCACCCCCTAGTGTTACCCATCTCATAAGTGTTGGACTTCGACCACCCCCTATTATTACCCATCCCATAAGTGTTACAAGGAGATGAGAACCGTTTGAAACGGATGAGTAACGAAGGAGATTGAGAGGCAAGAAACAGTGAAAATGATGCATTGGGAGAAAATCGCTCGAAATGAGTGGAGAGATATTCGGACTTCGACCACCCCTTATTGTTACCCATCCCATATGTGTTACAAGGAGATGAGAACCGTTTGGAACGGATGATTAATGAAGGAGATTGAGAGGCAAGAAACAGTGAAAATGATGCATTGGGAAAAAATCGCTCGAAATGAGCCGAGAGAAATTCGGACTTCGACCACCCCTAGTGTTACCCATCTCATAAGTGTTGGACTTCGACCATCCCCTATTGTTACCCATCCCATAAGTGTTACAAGAACATGAGAACCGTTCGAAACGGATTAGTAATGAAGGAGATTGAGAGACAAGAAACAATGAAATAATGCATTGGGAGAAAATCGCTCGAAATGAGTGGAGAGATATTCGGACTTCGACCACCCCCTATTGTTACCCATCCCATAAGTGTTACAAGGAGATGAGAACCGTTTGGAACGGATGATTAACGAAGGAGATTGAGAGGCAAGAAACAGTGAAAATGATGCATTGGGAGAAAATCGCTCGAAATGAGTGGAGAGATATTCGGACTTTCGACCACCCCCTATTGTTACCCATCCCATAAGTGTTACAAGGAGATGAGAACCGTTTGGAACGGATGATTAACGAAGGAGATTGAGAGGCAAGAAACAGTTAAAATGATGCATTGGGAGAAAATCGCTAGAAATGAGCCGAGAGAAATTCCGACTTCGACCACCCCCTATTATTACCCATCCCATAAGTGTTACAAGGAGATGAGAACCGTTTGAAACGGATGATTAACGAAGGAGATTGAGAGGCAAGAAACAGTGAAAATGATGCATTGGGAGAAAATCGCTCGAAATGAGTGGAGAGATATTCGGACTTCGACCACCCCCTATTGTTACCCATCCCATAAGTGTTACAAGGAGACAAAAACTGTTTGAAATGGATGGGTAACGAAGGAGATTGAGAGGTATTAAACAGTGAAAATGATGCCTTGGGAGAACATCACTCGAAATGAGCGGAGAGAAATTCGGACTTCGACAACTCCGTATTGTTACCCATCCCATAAGTTGTTACAAGGAGACGAGAACTGTTTGAAATGGTGAGTAACGAAGGAGACTGAGAGGTAATGAAACAGTGAAAATGATGCCTTGGGAGAAAATCACTCGAAATGAGCGGAGAGAAAATTCGGACTTCGACCACCCCCTATTAGTACCCTCCCATAAGTGTTACAAGGAGATGAGAACCGTCTGAAACGGATGACTAACGAAGGAGATTGAGAGGAAAGAAACAGTGAAAATGATGCATTGGGAGAAAATCGCTCGAATAAGTGGAGAGATATTTGGACTTCGACCATCCCCTATTGTTACCCCATCCCATAAGTGTTACAAGGACATGAGAACCGTTCGAAACGGATGAGTAACGAAGGAGATTGAGAGAGCAAGAAACAGTGAAAATGATGCATTGGGAGAAAATCGCTCGAAATGAGTGGAGAGATATTCGGACTTCGACCACCCCTATTGTACCCATCCCATAAGTGTTACAAGGAGATGAGAACCGTTTTGAACGGATGATTAATGAAGGAGATTGAGAGGCAAGAAACAGTAAAATGATGCATTGGGAGAAAATCGCTCGAATGAGTGGAGAGATATTCGGACTTCGACCACCCCCTATTGTTACCCATCCCATAAGTGTTACAAGAAGATGAGAACCGTTTGGAACCGATGATTAATGAAGGAGATTGAGAGGCAAGAAACAGTGAAAATGATGCATTGGGAGAAAATCGCTCGAAATGAGCCGAGAGAAATTCCGACTTCGACCACCCCCTAGTGTTACCCATCTCATAAGTGTTGGACTTCGACCACCCCCTATTATTACCCATCCCATAAGTGTTACAAGGAGATGAGAACCGTTCGAAACGGATGAGTAACGAAGGAGATTGAGAGGCAAGAAACAGTGAAAATGCATTGGGAGAAAATCGCTCGAAATGAGTGGAGAGATATTCGGACTTCGACCACCCCTATTGTTACCCATCCCATATGTGTTACAAGGAGATGAGAACCGTTTGGAACGGATGATTAATGAAGGAGATTGAGAGGCAAGAAACAGTGAAAATGATGCATTGGGAAAAAATCGCTCGAAATGAGCCGAGAGAAATTCGGACTTCGACCACCCCCTAGTGTTACCCATCTCATAAGTGTTGGACTTCGAATCCCCTATTGTTACCCATCCCATAAGTGTTACAAGAACATGAGAACCGTTCGAAACGGATTAGTAATGAAGGAGATTGAGAGACAAGAAACAATGAAATGATGCATTGGGAGAAAATCGCTCGAAATGAGTGGAGAGATATTCGGACTTCGACCACCCCCTATTGTTACCCATCCATAAGTGTTACAAGGAGATGAGAACCGTTTGGAACGGATGATTAACGAAGGAGATTGAGAGGCAAGAAACAGTGAAAATGATGCATTGGGAGAAAATCGCTCGAAATGAGTGGAGAGATATTCGACTTCGACCACCCCCTATTGTTACCCATCCCATAAGTGTTACAAGGAGATGAGAACCGTTTGGAACGGATGATTAACGAAGGAGATTGAGAGGCAAGAAACAGTTAAAATGATGCATTGGGAGAAAATCGCTAGAAATGAGCCGGAGAAATTCCGACTTCGACCACCCCCTATTATTACCCATCCCATAAGTGTTACAAGGAGATGAGAACCGTTTGAAACGGATGATTAACGAAGGAGATTGAGAGGCAAGAAACAGTGAAAATGATGCATTGGGAGAAAATCGCTCGAAATGAGTGGAGAGATATTCGGACTTCGACCACCCCCTATTGTTACCCATCCCATAAGTGTTACAAGGAGACAAAACTGTTTGAAATGGATGGGTAACGAAGGAGATTGAGAGGTATTAAACAGTGAAATGATGCCTTGGGAGAACATCACTCGAAATGAGCGGAGAGAAATTCGGACTTCGACAACTCCGTATTGTTACCCATCCCATAAGTGTTACAAGGAGACGAGAACTGTTTGAAATGGATGAGTAACGAAGGAGACTGAGAGGTATGAAACAGTGAAAATGATGCCTTGGGAGAAAATCACTCGAATGAGCGGAGAGAAATTCGGACTTCGACCACCCCCTATTATTACCCATCCCATAAGTGTTACAAGGAGATGAGAACCGTCTGAAACGGATGACTAACGAGGAATGAGAGGAAAGAAACAGGAAAATGATGCATTGGGAGAAAATCGCTCGAAATAAGTGGAGAGATATTTTGGACTTCGACCATCCCCTATTGTTACCCATCCCATAAGTGTTACAAGGACATGAGAACCGTTCGAAACGGATGAGTAACGAAGGAGATGAGAGACAAGAAACAGTGAAAATGATGCATTGGGAGAAAATCGCTCGAAATGAGTGGAGAGATATTTGGACTTCGACCACCCCCTATTGTTACCCATCCCATAAGTGTTACAAGAGAGATGAGAACCGTTTGGAACGGATGATTAATGAAGGAGATTGAGAGGCAAGAACAGT
>LSBG02000297.1:301060-313722 GCA_001642375.2 Mentha longifolia
AGTGGAGAGATATTCGGACTTCGACCACCCCTATTGTTACCCATCCCATAAAGTTACAAGGAGATGAGAACCGTTGGAACCGATGATTAATGAAGGAGATTGAGAGGCAAGAAACAGTGAAAATGATGCATCGGGAGAGAAAATCGCTCGAAATAAGCCGAGTGAAAATTCCGACTCGACCACCCCCTAGTGTTACCCATCTCATAAGTGTTGGACTTCGACCACCCCCTCTTAATACTCATCTCATAAGTGTTTACAAGGAGATGAGAACCGTTGAAAACGGATGATTAACGAGAGGAGATTGAGAGGGGAAGAAACAGTGAAAATGATGCATTGGGGAAAATCGCTCGAAATGAGTGGAGAGATATTCGGACTTCGACCACCCCCTATTGTTACCCCATCCCATAGTGTTACAAGGAGATGAAACCGTTGGAACGGATGATTAACGAAGAGAGATTGCGAGGCAGACAGAAACAGTTAAAATGATGCATTGGGAGAAAATCGCTAGACATGTAGTGAGCCGGAGAGAAATTCCGACTTCGACCACCCCCTATTATTACCCATCCATAAGTGTTACGAGGGATGAGAACCGTTCGAAACGGATGATTAATGAAGGAATTGAGAGGCAGAAAACAGTGAAAATGTGCATTGGGGAAAATCGCTCGAAATGAGCCGAGAGAAATTCCGACTTCGACCACCCCTAGTGTTACCCATCTCATAAGTGTTGGACTTCGACCACCCCCTATTAATACTCATCTCATAAGTGTTACAAGGAGATGAGAACCGTTTGAAACGGATGATTAACGAAGGAGATTGAGAGGCAAGAAACAGTGAAAATGATGCATTGGGAGAAAATCGCTCGAAATGAGTGGAGAGATATTCGGACTTCGACCACCCCCTATTGTTACCCATCCCATAAGTGTTACAAGGAGATGAGAAACCGTTTGGAACGGATGATTAACGAAGGAGATTGAGAGGCAAGAAACAGTTAAAATGATGCATTGGGAGAAAATCGCTAGAAATGAGCCGAGAGAAATTCCGACTTCGACCACCCCCTATTATTACCCATCCCATAGTGTTACAAGGAGATGAGAACCGTTTGAAACGGATGATTAATGAAGGAGATTGAGAGGCAGAAAGAAAGAGAAACAGTGAAATGATGCATTGGGAGAAAATCGCTCGAAATGAGCCGAGAGAAATTCCGACTTCGACCACCCCTATTGTTACCCATCCCATAAGTGTTACAAGGAGATGAGAAACCGTTTGGAATCGATGATTAATGCAGGAGATTGAGAGGCAAAAGAAACAGTGAAAATGATGCATTGGGAGAAAATCGCTCGAAATGAGCCGAGAGAAATTCCGACTTTGACCACCCCCTAGTGTTACCCATCTCATAAGTTGGACTTCGACCACCCCCTATTATTACCCATCCCATAAGTGTTACAAGGAGATCAGAACCGTTTGAAACGGATGAGTAACGAAGGAGATTGAGAGGCAAGAAACAGTGAAAATGATGCATTGGGAGAGAAAATCGCTCGAAATGAGGGAGAGATATTCGGACTTCGACCACCCCCTATTGTTACCCATCCCATAAATGTTACAAGGAGATGAGAACCGTTTGGAACCGATGATTAATGAAGGAGATTGAGAGGCAAGAAACCGTGAAAATGATGCATCGGGAGAAAATCGCTCGAAATAAGCCGAGTGAAATTCCGACTTCGACCACCCCCTAGTGTTACCCATCTCATAAGTGTGGACTTCGACCACCCCCTATTAATACTCATCTCATAGTGTTACAGGAGATGAGAACCGTTTGAAACGGATGATTAACGAAGGAGATTGAGAGGCAAGAAACAGTGAAAATGATGCATTGGAGAAAATCGCTCGAAATGAGTGGAGAGATATTCGGACTTCGACCACACCCTATTGTTACCCATCCCATAAGTGTTACAAGGAGATGAGAACCGTTTGGAACGGATGATTAACGAGGAGATTGAGAGGCAAGAAACAGTTAAAATGATGCATTGGGAGAAAATCGCTAGAAATGAGCCGAGAGAAATTCCGACTTCGACCACCCCCTATTATTACCCATCCCATAAGTGTTACAAGGAGATGAGAACCGTTTGAAACGGATGATTAATGAAGGAGATTGAGAGGCAAGAAACAGTGAAAATGATGCATTGGGAGAAAATCGCTCGAAATGAGCCGAGAGAAATTCCGACTTCGCCCACCCCCTATTGTTACCCATCCATAAGTGTTACAAGGAGATGAGAACCGTTTGGAATCGATGATTAATGCAGGAGATTGAGAGGCAAGAAACAGTGAAAATGATGCATTGGGAGAAAATCGCTCGAACTGAGCCGAGAGAAATTCCGACTTTGACCACCCCCTAGTGTTACCCATCTCATAAGTGTTGGACTTCGACCACCCCTATTATTACCCATCCCATAAGTGTTACAAGGAGATCAGAACCGTTTGAAACGGATGAGTAACGAAGGAGATTGAGAGGCAAGAAACAGTGAAAAATGATGCATTGGGAGAAAATCGCTCGAAATGAGTGGAGAGATATTCGGACTTCGACCACCCCCTATTGTTACCCATCCCATAAATGTTACAAGGAGATGAGAACCGTTTGGAACCGATGATTAATGAAGGAGATTGAGAGGCAAGAAACAGTGAAAATGATGCATCGGGAGAAAATCGCTCGAAATAAGCCGAGTGAAATTCCGACTTCGACCACCCCCTAGTGTTACCCATCTCATAAGTGTTGGACTTCGACCATCCCCTATTGTTACCCATCCCATAAGTGTTACAAGAACATGGGAACCGTTCGAAACGGATTAGTAATGAAGGAGATTGAGAGACAAGAAACAATGAAAATGATGCATTGGGAGAAAATCGCTCGAAATGAGTGGAGAGATATTCGGACTTCGACCACCCCCTATTGTTACCCATCCCATAAGTGTTACAAGGAGATGAGAATCGTTTGGAACGGATGATTAACGAAGGAGATTGAGAGGCAAGAAACAGTAAAAATGATGCATTGGGAGAAAATCGCTCGAAATGAGGGAGAGATATTCGGACTTCGACCATCCCCTATTGTTACCCATCCCATAAGTGTTACAAGGAGATGAGAACCGTTTGAAACGGATGAGTAACGAAGGAGATTGAGAGGCAAGAAACAGTGAAAATGATGCATTGGGAGAAAATCGCTCGAAATGAGTGGAGAGATATTCGGACTTCGACCACCCCCTATTGTTACCCATCCATAAATGTTACAAGGAGATGAGAACCGTTTGGAACCGATAATTAATGAAGGAGATTGAGAGGCAAGAAACAGTGAAAATGATGCATCGGGAGAAAATCGCTCGAAATAAGCCGAGTGAAATTCCGACTTCGACCACCCCCTAGTGTTACCCATCTCATAAGTGTTGGACTTCGACCATCCCCTATTGTTACCCATCCCATAAGTGTTACAAGAACATGAGAACCGTTCGAAACGGATTAGTAATGAAGGAGATTGAGAGACAAGAAACAATGAAAACGATGCATTGGGAGAAAATCGCTCGAAATGAGTGGAGAGATATTCGGACTTCGACCACCCCCTATTGTTACCCATCCCATAAGTGTTACAAGGAGATGAGAACCGTTTGGAACGGATGATTAACGATGGAGATTGAGAGGCAAGAAAACAGTGAAAATGATGCATTGGGAGAAAATCGCTCGAAATGAGTGGAGAGATATTCGGACTTCGACCACCCCCTATTGTTACCCATCCCATAAGTGTTACAAGGAGATGAGAACCGTTTGGAACGGATGATTAACGAAGGAGATTGAGAGGCAAGAAACAGTTAAAAATGATGCATTGGGAGAAAATCGCTAGAAATGAGCCGAGAGAAATTCCGACTTCGACCACCCCCTATTATTACCCATCCCATAGTGTTACAAGGAGATGAGAACCGTTTGAAACGGATGATTAATGAAGGAGATTGAGAGGCAAGAAACAGTGAAAATGATGCATTGGGAGAAAATCGCTCGAAATGAGCTGGAGAGAAATTCGGACTTCGACCACCCCCTATTGTTACCCATCCCATAAGTGTTACAAGGAGATGAGAACCGTTTGGAACCGATGATTAATGAAGGAGATTGAGAGGCAAGAAACAGTGAAAATGATGCATTGGGAGAAAATCGCTCGAAATGAGCCGAGAGAAATTCCGACTTTGACCACCCCCTAGTGTTACCCATCTCATAAGTGTTGGACTTCGACCACCCCCTATTATTACCCATCCCATAAGTGTTACAAGGAGATCAGAACCGTTTGAAACGGATGAGTAACGAAGGAGATTGAGAGGCAAGAAACAGTGAAAATGATGCATTGGGAGAAAATCGCTCGAAATGAGTGGAGAGATATTCGGACTTCGACCACCCCCTATTGTTACCCATCCCATAAATGTTACAAGGAGATGAGAACCGTTTGGAACCGATGATTAATGAAGGAGATTGAGAGGCAAGAAACAGTGAAAATGATGCATCGGGAGAAAATCGCTCGAAATAAGCCGAGTGAAAATTCCGACTTCGACCACCCCCTAGTGTTACCCATCTCATAAGTGTTGGACTTCGACCATCCCCTATTGTTACCCATCCCATAAGTGTTACAAGAACATGGGAACCGTTCGAAACGGATTAGTAATGAAGGAGATTGAGAGACAAGAAACAATGAAAATGATGCATTGGGAGAAAATCGCTCGAAATGAGTGGAGAGATATTCGGACTTCGACCACCCCCTATTGTTACCCATCCCATAAGTGTTACAAGGAGATGAGAACGTTTGGAACGGATGATTAACGAAGGAGATTGAGAGGCAAGAAACAGTGAAAATGATGCATTGGGAGAAAATCGCTCGAAATGAGTGGAGAGATATTCGGACTTCGACCATCCCCTATTGTTACCCATCCCATAAGTGTTACAAGGAGATGAGAACCGTTGGAACGGATGATTAACGAAGGAGATTGAGAGGCAAGAAACAGTTAAAATGATGCATTGGGAGAAAATCGCTAGAAATGAGCCGAGAGAAATTCCGACTTCGACCACCCCCTATTATTACCCATCCCATAAGTGTTACAAGGAGATGAGAACCGTTTGAAACGGATGATTAATGAAGGAGATTGAGAGGCAAGAAACAGTGAAAATGATGCATTGGGAGAAAATCGCTCGAAATGAGCCGAGAGAAATTCCGACTTCGACCATCCCCTATTGTTACCCATCCCATAAGTGTTACAAGGAGATGAGAACCGTTTGGAACCGATGATTAATGAAGGAGATTGAGAGGCAAGAAAACAGTGAAAATGATGCATTGGGAGAAAATCGCTCGAAATGAGCCGAGAGAAATTCCGACTTTGACCACCCCCTAGTGTTACCCATCTCATAAGTGTTGGACTTCGACACCCCTATTATTACCCATCCCATAAGTGTTACAAGGAGATCAGAACCGTTTGAAACGGATGAGTAACGAAGGAGATTGAGAGGCAAGAAACAGTGAAAATGATGCATTGGGAGAAAATCGCTCGAAATGAGTGGAGAGATATTCGGACTTCGACCACCCCCTATTGTTACCCATCCCATAAATGTTACAAGGAGATGAGAACCGTTTGGAACCGATGATTAATGAAGGAGATTGAGAGGCAAGAAACAGTGAAAATGATGCATCGGGAGAAAATCGCTCGAAATAAGCCGAGTGAAATTCCGACTTCGACCACCCCCTAGTGTTACCCATCTCATAAGTGTTGCACTTCGACCACCCCCTATTATTACCCATCCCATAAGTGTTACAAGGAGATGAGAACCGTTTGAAACGGATGATTAACGAAGGAGATTGAGAGGCAAGAAACAGTGAAAATGATGCATTGGGAGAAAATCGCTCGAAATGAGTGGAGAGATATTCGGACTTCGACCACCCCCTATTGTTACCCATCCCATAAGTGTTACAAGGAGATGAGAACCGTTTGGAACGGATGTTTAATGAAGGAGATTGAGAGGCAAGAAACAGTGAAAATGATGCATTGGGAGAAAATCGCTCGAAATGAGACGAGAGAAATTCCGACTTCGACCACCCCTAGTGTTACCCATCTCATAAGTGTTGGACTTCGACCATCCCCTATTGTTACCCATCCCATAAGTGTTACAAGGACATGAGAACCGTTCCAAACGGATGAGTAATGAAGGAGATTGAGAGGCAAGAAACAGTGAAAATGATGCATTGGGAGAAAATCGCTCGAAATAAGTGGAGAGATATTTGGACTTCGACCATCCCCTATTGTTACCCATCCCATAAGTGTTACAAGGACATGAGAACCGTTCGAAACGGATGAGTAACGAAGGAGATTCAGAGGCAAGAAACAGTGAAATGATGCATTGGAGAAAATCGCTCGAAATGAGTGGAGAGATATTCGGACTTCGACCACCCCCTATTGTTACCCATCCCATAAGTGTTACAAGGAGATGAGAACCGTTTGGAACGGATGATTAACGAAGGAGATTGAGAGGCAAGAAACAGTGAAAATGATGCATTGGGAGAAAATCGCTCGAATGAGTGGAGAGATATTCGGACTTCGACCATCCCCTATTGTTACCCATCCCATAAGTGTTACAAGGAGATGAGAACCGTTTGGAACGGATGATTAACGAAGGAGATTGAGAGGCAAGAAACAGTTAAAATGATGCATTGGGAGAAAATCGCTAGAAATGAGCCGAGAGAAATTCCGACTTCGACCACCCCCTATTATTACCCATCCATAAGTGTTACAAGGAGATGAGAACCGTTTGAAACGGATGATTAATGAAGGAGATTGAGAGGCAAGAAACAGTGAAAATGATGCATTGGGAGAAAATCGCTCGAAATGAGCCGAGAGAAATTCCGACTTCGACCACCCCCTATTGTTACCCATCCCATAAGTGTTACAAGGAGATGAGAACCGTTTGGAATCGATGATTAATGAAGGAGATTGAGAGGCAAGAAACAGTGAAAATGATGCATTGGGAGAAAATCGCTCGAAATGAGCCGAGAGAAATTCCGACTTTGACCACCCCCTAGTGTTACCCATCTCATAAGTGTTGGACTTCGACCACCCCCTATTATTACCCATCCCATAAGTGTTACAAGGAGATCAGAACCGTTTGAAACGGATGAGTAACGAAGGAGATTGAGAGGCAAGAAAACAGTGAAAATGATGCATTGGGAGAAAAATCGCTCGAAATGAGTGGAGAGATATTCGGACTTCGACCACCCCCTATTGTTACCCATCCCATAAATGTTACAAGGAGATGAGAACCGTTTGGAACCGATGATTAATGAAGGAGATTGAGAGGCAAGAAACAGTGAAAATGATGCATCGGGAGAAAATCGCTCGAAATAAGCCGAGTGAAATTCCGACTTCGACCACCCCCTAGTGTTACCCATCTCATAAGTGTTGGACTTCGACCATCCCCTATTGTTACCCATCCCATAAGTGTTACAAGAACATGAGAACCGTTCGAAACGGATTAGTAATGAAGGAGATTGAGAGACAAGAAACAATGAAAACGATGCATTGGGAGAAAATCGCTCGAAATGAGTGGAGAGATATTCGGACTTCGACCACCCCCTATTGTTACCCATCCCATAAGTGTTACAAGGAGATGAGAACCGTTTGGAACGGATGATTAACGATGGAGATTGAGAGGCAAGAAACAGTGAAAATGATGCATTGGGAGAAAATCGCTCGAAATGAGTGGAGAGATATTCGGACTTCGACCACCCCCTATTGTTACCCATCCCATAAGTGTTACAAGGAGATGAGAACCGTTTGGAACGGATGATTAACGAAGGAGATTGAGAGGCAAGAAACAGTTAAAATGATGCATTGGGAGAAAATCGCTAGAAATGAGCCGAGAGAAATTCCGACTTCGACCACCCCCTATTATTACCCATCCCATAAGTGTTACAAGGAGATGAGAACCGTTTGAAACGGATGATTAATGAAGGAGATTGAGAGGCAAGAAACAGTGAAAATGATGCATTGGGAGAAAATCGCTCGAAATGAGCCGAGAGAAATTCCGACTTCGACCACCCCCTATTGTTACCCATCCCATAAGTGTTACAAGGAGATGAGAACCGTTTGGAACCGATGATTAATGAAGGAGATTGAGAGGCAAGAAACAGTGAAAATGATGCATTGGGAGAAAATCGCTCGAAATGAGCCGAGAGAAATTCCGACTTTGACCACCCCCTAGTGTTACCCATCTCATAAGTGTTGGACTTCGACCACCCCCTATTATTACCCATCCCATAAGTGTTACAAGGAGATCAGAACCGTTTGAAACGGATGAGTAACGAAGGAGATTGAGAGGCAAGAAACAGTGAAAATGATGCATTGGGAGAAAATCGCTCGAAATGAGTGGAGAGATATTCGGACTTCGACCACCCCTATTGTTACCCATCCCATAAATGTTACAAGGAGATGAGAACCGTTTGGAACCGATGATTAATGAAGGAGATTGAGAGGCAAGAAACAGTGAAAATGATGCATCGGGAGAAAATCGCTCGAAATAAGCCGAGTGAAATTCCGACTTCGACCACCCCTAGTGTTACCCATCTCATAAGTGTTGCACTTCGACCACCCCTATTATTACCCATCCATCAGGTGTTACAAGGAGATGAGAACCGTTTGAAACGGATGATTAACGAAGGAGATTGAGAGGCAAGAAACAGTGAAAATGATGCATTGGGAGAAAATCGCTCGAAATGAGTGGAGAGATATTCGGACTTCGACCACCCCTATTGTTACCCATCCCATAAGTGTTTACAAGGAGATGAGAACCCGTTTGGAACGGATGTTTAATGAAGGAGATTGAGAGGCAAGAAACAGTGAAATGATGCATTGGGAGAAAATCGCTCGAAAATGAGACGAGAGAATTCCGACTTCGACCACCCCCTAGTGTTACCCATCTCATAAGTGTTGGACTTCGACCATCCCCTATTGTTACCCATCCCATAAGTGTTACAAGGACATGAGAACCGTTCCAACGGATGAGTAATGAAGGAGATTGAGAGGCAAGAAACAGTGAAAATGATGCATTGGGAGAAAATCGCTCGAAATAAGTGGAGAGATATTTGACTTCGACCATCCCCTATTGTTACCCATCCCATAAGTGTTACAAGGACATGAGAACCGTTCGAAACGGATGAGTAACGAAGGAGATTCAGAGGCTAGAAACAGTTGAAATGATGCATTGGGAGAAAATCGCTCGAAATGAGTGGAGAGATATTCGGACTTCGACCACCCCCTATTGTTACCCATCCCATAAGTGTTACAAGGAGATGAGAACCGTTTGGAACGGATGATTAATGAAGGAGATTGAGAGGCAAGAAACAGTGAAAATGATGCATTGGGAGAAAATCGCACGAAATAAGCCGAGAGAAATTCCGACTTCGACCACCCCCTAGTGTTACCCATCTCATAAGTGTTGGACTTCGACCACCCCCTATTATTACCCATCCCATAAGTGTTACAAGGAGATGAGAACCGTTTGAAACGGATGATTAACGAAGGAGATTGAGAGGCAAGAAACAGTGAAATGATGCATTGGGAGAAAATCGCTCGAAATGAGTGGAGAGATATTCGGACTTCGACCACCCCTTATTGTTACCCATCCCATAAGTGTTACAAGGAGATGAGAACCGTTTGGAACAGATGATTAATGAAGGAGATTGAGAGGCAAGAAAACAGTGAAAATGATGCATTGGGAGAAAATCGCACGAAATAAGCCGAGAGAAATTCCGACTTCGACCACCCCCTAGTGTTACCCATCTCATAAGTGTTGGACTTCGACATCCCCTATTGTTACCCATCCCATAAGTGTTACAAGGAACATGAGAAACCGTTTGAACGGATGATTAACGAAGGAGATTGAGAGGACAAGAAACAAGTGAAAATGATGTATTGGGAGAAAATCGCTCGAAATGAGTGGAGAGATATTCGGACTTCGACCACCCCCTACTGTTACCCCATCCCATAAGTGGTACAAGGAGACGAGAACTGTTTGAAATAGATGGGTAACGAAGGAGATTGAGAGGAATGAAACAGTGAAAATGATGCCTTGGGAGAACATCACTCGAATGAGCGGAGAGAAATTCGGACTTCGACAACTCCGTATTGTTTACCAGACCCATAAGTGTATACAAGGAGACGAGAAACTGTTTGAAATGGATGAGTAACGAAGGAGACTGAGAGGTATAAAACAGTGAAAATGATGCATTGGGAGAAAATCGCTCGAAATAAGTGAAGAGAGATTTGGGGACTTCGACCATCCCTATTGTTTACCATCCATAAGTGTTACAAGGGACATGAGAACCGTTCGAAACGAATGAGTAAACTAAGGAGATTGAGAGGCAAGAAACATTGAAAATGATGCATTGGGAGAAAATCGCTCGAATGAGTGGAGAGATATTCGGACTTCGACCACCCCTATTGTTACCCATCCCATAAGTGTTACAAGGAGATGAGAACCGTTTGGAACGGATGATTAATGAAGGAGATTGAGAGGCAAGAAACAGTGAAAATGATGCATTGGGAGAAAATCGCTCGAAATGAGTGGAGGAGATATTCGGACTTCGACCACCCCCTATTGTTACCCATCCCATAAGTGTTACAAGGAGATGAGAACCGTTTGGAACGGATGATTAACGAAGGAGATTGAGAGGCAAGAAAAGTTAAAATGATGCATTGGGAGAAAATCGCTAGAAATGAGCCGAGAGAAATTCCGACTTCGACCACCCCCTATTATTACCCATCCCATAGTGTTACAAGGAGATGAGAACCGTTTGAACGGATGATTAATGAAGGAGATTGAGAGGCAAGAAAAGAAACAGTGAAAATGATGCATTGGGAGAAAATCGCTCGAAATGAGCCGAGAGAAATTCCGACTTCGACCACCCCCTATTGTTACCCATCCCATAAGTGTTACAAGGAGATGAGAACCGTTTGGAACCGATGATTAATGAAGGAGATTGAGAGGCAAGAAACAGTGAAAATGATGCATTGGGAGAAAATCGCTCGAAATGAGCCGAGAGAAATTCCGACTTTGACCACCCCCTAGTGTTACCCATCTCTAAGTGTTGGACTTCGACCATCCCCTATTGTTACCCATCCCATAAGTGTTACAAGGACATGAGAACCGTTCCAAACGGATGAGTAATGAAGGAGATTGAGAGGCAAGAAACAGTGAAAATGATGCATTGGGAGAAAATCGCTCGAAATAAGTGGAGAGATATTTGGACTTCGACCATCCCCTATTGTTACCCATCCCATAAGTGTTACAAGGACATGAGAACCGTTCGAAACGGATGAGTAACGAAGGAGATTCAGAGGAAGAAACAGTGAAAATGATGCATTGGGAGAAAATCGCTCGAAATGAGTGGAGAGATATTCGGACTTCGACCCCCCTATTGTTACCCATCCCATAAGTGTTACAAGGAGATGAGAACCGTTTGGAACGGATGATTAAGGAGATTGAGAGGCAAAAGAAACAGTGAAAATGATGCATTGGGAGAAAATCGCACGAAATAAGCGAGAGAAATTCCGACTTCGACCACCCCCTAGTGTTACCCATCTCATAAGTGTTGGACTTCGACCATCCCCTATTGTTACCCATCCCATAAGTGTTACAAGGACATGAGAACCGTTCCAAACGGATGAGTAATGAAGGAGATTGAGAGGCAAGCAGAAGAACAGTGAAAATGATGCATTGGGAGAAAATCGCTCGAAATAAGTGGAGATATATTTGGACTTCGACCATCCCCTATTGTTACCCATCCCATAAGTGTTACAAGGACATGAGAACCGTTCGAAACGGATGAGTAACGAAGGAGATTCAGAGGCAAGAAACAGTGAAAATGATGCATTGGGAGAAAATCGCTCGAATGAGTGGAGCGATATTCGGACTTCGACCACCCCCTATTGTTACCCATCCCATAAGTGTTACAAGGAGTGATGAACCGTTTGGAACGGATGATTAATGAAGGAGATTGAGAGAGGCAAGAAAAGAAACAGTGAAATGATGCATTGGGAGAAAATCGCACGAAATAAGCCGAGAGAAATTCCGACTTCGACCACCCCCTAGTGTTACCCATCTCATAAGTGTTGGACTTCGACCACCCCCCCTATTATTACCCATCCCATAAGTGTTACAAGGAGATGAGAACCGTTTGAACGGATGATTAACGAAGGAGATTGAGAGGCAAGAAACAGTAAATGATGCATTGGGAGAAAATCGCTCGAATGAGTGGAGAGATATTCGGACTTCGACCACCCCTTATTGTTACCCATCCCATAAGTTTACAAGGAGATGAGAACCGTTTGGAACGGATGATTAATGAAGGAGATTGAGAGACAAGAAACAGTGAAAATGATGCATTGGGAGAAAATCGCACGAATAAGCCGATGAGAGAGAGAAATTCCGACTTCGACCACCCCCTAGTGTTACGCATCTCATAGTGTTGGACTTCGACCATCCCCTATTGTTACCCATCCCATAAGTGTTACAAGGACATGAGAACCGTTTGGAACGGATGATTAACGAAGGAGATTGAGAGGCAGAAACAGTGAAACTGATGATTGGGAGAAAAT
>LSBG02000297.1:313822-457401 GCA_001642375.2 Mentha longifolia
AAGTGTTTACAAGGACATGAGAATCGTTCGAAACAGATGAGTAATGAAGGAGATGGAGAGGCAAGAAACAATGAAATGATGCATTGGGAGAAAATCGCTCGAAATGAGTGGAGAGATAATTCGGACTTCGACCACCCCCTATTCTTACCCATCCCATAAGTGTTACAAGGAGATGAGAACCGTGTGGAACGGATGATTAACGAAGAATTGAGAGGCAAGAACAGTGAAAATGATGCGTTGGGAGAAAATCGCTAGAAATGAGCCGAGAGAAATTCCGACTTCGACCACCCCCTATTATACCCATCCCATAAGTGGTTACGAGGAGATGAGAACCGTTTGAAATGGATGATTACGAAGGAGATTGAGAGGCAAGAAACAGAAAATGAGGCATTGGGAGAAAAATCGCTCGAATGAGTGGAGAGATATTCGGACTCGACCACCCCCTATTGTTACCCATCCCATAAGTGTTACAAGGAGATGAAACCGTTTGGAACGGATATTAACGAAGAGATTGAGAGGCAAGAAACAGTGAAAATGATGCATTGGGAGAAATCGCTCGAAATGAGCGGAGATAAATTCCGACTTCGACCCCCTAGTGTTACCCATCTCATAAGTGTTGGACTTCGACCACCCTATTGTTACCCATCCCATAAGTGTTACAAGGCAATGAGAACCGTTCGAAATGGATGAGTAACGAAGGAGATTGAGAGGCAAGAAACAGTGAAAAGATGCATTGGGAGAAAATCGCTCGAAATGAGTGGAGAGATATTCGGACTTCGACCACCCCCTATTGTTACCCATCCCATAAGTGTTACAAGGAGACGAGAACTGTTTGAAATGGATGGGTAACGAAGGAGATTGAGAGGTATGAAACACTAAAAATGATGCCTCGGGAGACATCATTCGAAATGAGCAGAGAGGAATTCGGACTTCGACAACTCCGTATTGTTACCCATCCCATAAGCGTTACAAGGAGACGAGAACTGTTAGAAATGGATGAGTAACGAAGGAGATTGAGAGTAATGAAACAGTGAAAATGATGCCTTGGGAGAAAATTACTCGAAATGAGCGGAGAGATATTCGGACTTTGACAACTCTGTATTGTACCCATCCCATAAGTGTTTCAAGGAGACGAGAACCGTTCGAAACGGATGAGTAACAAGGGAGATTGAGAGGCATGAAACAGTGAAAATGACGCCTTCGGAGAAAATCGCTCAAAACAAGCGGAGAGAATTCGGACTTCGACCACCCCCTATTATTACCCATCCATAAGTGTTACAAGGAGGATGAACCGTTTGAAACGATGATTAACGAAGGAGATTGAGAGGTAAGAAACAGTAAAATGATGCATTGGGAGAAAATCGCTCGAAATGAGTGGAGAGATATTTGGACTTCGACCATCCCCTATTGTTACCCATCACATAAGTGTTACAAGGACATGAGAACCGTTCGAAACGGATGAGTAACGAAGGAGATTGAAAGGCATGAAACAGTGAAAATGATGCATTGGGAGAAATCGCTCGAAATGAGCCGAGAGAAATTCGGACTTCGACCACCCGCTAGTGTTACCCATCCCATAAGTGTTGGACTTCGACCATCCCTATTGTTACCCATCCCATAAGTGTACAAGGATATAGTAATGAAGGAGATTGAGAGGCAAGAAACAGTAAAAATGATGCATTGGGAGAAAATCGCTCGAAATGAGTGGAGAGATATTCGGACTTCGACCACCCCCTATTGTTACCCATCGCATAAGTGTTACAAGGAGACGACAAATGTTTGCAATTGGATGAGTAACGAAGGAGATTGAGAGGCATGAAACAGTGAAGAATGAATGCATTGGGAGAAAATCGCTCGAAATGAGCGGAGAGAAATTCGGACTTCGACAACCCCGTATTGTTACCCATCCCATAAGTGTTACAAGGAGATGAGAACCGTTCGAAACGGTTGAGTAACAAACGAGATTGAGAGGCATGAAACAGTAAAAATGATGCATTGGGAGAAAATCACTCGAAATAAGCGGAGAGAAATTCGGACTTCGACCACCCCATATTGTTACCCATCCCATAAGTGTTACAAGGAGATGAGAATTGTTTGAAACGGATGCTTAAAGAAGGAGATTGAGAGGCAAGAAACAGTGAAAATGATGCATTGGGAGAAAATCGCTAGAAATGAGCCGAGAGAAATTCCGACTTCGACCACCCCCTGTTATTACCCATCCCATAAGTTTTACAAGGAGATGAGAACCGTTGGAACGGATGATTAACGAAGGAGATTGAGAGGCAAGAAACAGTGAAAATGATGCATTGGGAGAAAATCGCTCGAAATGAGTGGAGAGATATTCGGACTTCGACCACCCCTATTGTTACCCATCCCATAAGTGTTACAAGGAGATGAGAACCGTTTGGAACGGATGATTAACGAAGGAGATTGAGAGGTAAGAAACAATGAAAATGATTGCATTGGGAGAAAATCGCTTAGAAATGAGCCGAGAGAAATTCCGACTTCGACCACCCCCTATTATTACCCATCCCATAAGTGTTACAAGGAGATGAGAACCGTTTGGAACGGATGATTAACGAAGGAGATTGAGAGGCAAGAAATAGTGAAAATGAATGCATTGGGAGAAAATCGCTCGAATGAGTGGAGAGATATTCGGACTTCGACCACCCCCCCCTATTCTTACCCATCCATAAGTGTTACAAGGAGATGAGAACCGTGTGGAACGGATGATTAACGAAGGAGATTGAGAGGCAAGAAACAGTGAAAATGATGCATTGGGAGAAAATCGCTAGAAATGAGCCGAGAGAAATTCCCGACTTCGACCACCCCCTATTATTACCCCATCCCATAAGTGTTACAAGGAGATGAGAACCGTTTGACGGATATTAACGAAGGAGATTGAGAGACAAGAAATAGTGAAAATGATGCATTGGGAGAAAAATCGCTCGAAATGAGTGGAGAGATATTCGGACTTCGACCAACCCCTATTCTTACCCATCCCATAAGTGTTACAAGGAGATGAGAACCGTTTGAACGGATGATTAACGAAGGAGATTGAGAGGCAAGAAACAGTGAAAATGATGCATTGGAGAAAATCGCTAGAAATGAGCCGATAGAAATTCCTACTTCGACCACCCCCCTGTTATTACCCATCCCATAAGTGTTACACAAGTAGATGAGAACCGTTTTGAACGGATGATTAACGAAGGAGATTGAGAGGCAAGAAACAGTGAAAAGGATGCATTGGGGAGAAAATCGCTCGAAATGAGTGGAGAGATATTCGACTTCGACACCCCCTATTGTTACCCATCCCATAAGTGTTACAATGAGATGACAACCGTTTGGAACGGATGATTAACGAAGGAGATTGAGAGGTAAGAAACAGTGAAAATGATGCATTGGGAGAAAATCGCTAGAAATGAGCCGAGAGAATTCCGACTTCGACCACCCCCTATTATTACCCATCCCATAAGTGTTACAAGGAGATGAGAACCGTTGGGTACGGATGATTAACGAAGGAGATTGAGAGGCAAGAAATAGTGAAAATGATGCATTGGGAGAAAATCGCTCGAAATGAGCCGAGAGAAATTCGGACTTTCGACCACCCCCTAGTGTTACCCCATCTCATAAGTGTTGGACTCGACCATCCCCTATTGTTACCCATCCCATAAGTGTTACAAGGACATGAGAATCGTTCGAAACAGATGAGTAATGAAGGAGATTGAGAGGCAAGAAACAATGAAAATGATGCATTGGGAGAAATCGCTCGAAATGAGTGGAGAGATATTCGGACTTCGACCACCCCCTATTCTTACCCATCCCATAAGTGTTACAAGGAGATGAGAACCGTGTGGAACGGATGATTAACGAAGGAGATTGAGAGCAAGAAACAGTGAAATGATGCGTTGGGAGAAAATCGCTAGAAATGAGCCGAGAGAAATTCCGACTTCGACCACCCCCTATTATTACCCATCCCATAAGTGTTACAAGGAGATGAGAACCGTTTGAAATGGATGATTAACGAAGGAGATTGAGAGGCAAGAAACAGTGAAAATGATGCATTGGGAGGAAAATCGCTCGAATGAGTGGAGAGATATTCGGACTTCGACCACCCCCTATTGTTACCCATCCCATAAGTGTTACAAGGAGATGAGAACCGTTTGGAACGGATGATTAACGAAGGAGATTGAGAGGCAAGAAACAGTGAAAATGATGCATTGGGAGAAATCGCTCGAAATGAACTGAGATAAATTCCGACTTCGACCACCCCCTAGTGTTACCCATCTCATAAGTGTTGGACTTCGACCATCCCCTATTGTTCCCATCCCATAAGTGTTACAAGGCAATGAGAACCGTTCGAATGGATGAGTAACGAAGGAGATTGAGAGGCAAGAAACAGTGAAAATGATGCATTGGGAGAAAATCGCTCGAAATGAGTGGAGAGATATTCGGACTTCGACCACCCCTATTGTTACCCATCCATAAGTGTTACAAGGAGACGAGAACTGTTTGAAATGGATGGGTAACGAAGGAGATTGAGAGGTATGAAACACTAAAAATGATGCCTCGGGAGAACATCATTCGAAATGAGCAGAGAGGAATTCGGACTTCGACAACTCCGTATTGTTACCCATCCCATAAGCGTTACAAGGAGACGAGAACTGTTAGAAATGGATGAGTAACGAAGGAGATTGAGAGGTATGAAACAGTGAAAATGATGCCTTGGGAGAAAATTACTCGAAATGAGCGGAGAGATATTCGGACTTCGACACTCTGTATTGTTACCCATCCCATAAGTGTTTCAAGGAGACGAGAACCGTTCGAAACGGATGAGTAACAAGGGAGATTGAGAGGCATGAACAGTGAAAATGACGCCTTCGGAGAAAATCGCTCAAAACAAGCGGAGAGAAATTCGGACTTCGACCACCCCCTATTATTACCCATCCCATAAGTGTTACAAGGAGATGAGAACCGTTTGAAACGGATGATTAACGAAGGAGATTGAGAGGTAAGAAACAGTTAAAATGATGCATTGGGAGAAAATCGCTCGAAATGAGTGGAGAGATATTTGGACTTCGACCATCCCCTATTGTTACCCATCACATAAGTGTTACAAGGACATAAGAACCGTTCGAAACGGATGAGTAACGAAGGAGATTGAAAGGCATGAAACAGTGAAAATGATGCATTGGGAGAAAATCGCTCGAAATGAGCCGAGAGAAATTCGGACTTCGACCACCCGCTAGTGTTACCCATCCCATAAGTGTTGGACTTCGACCATCCCCTATTGTTACCCATCCCATAAGTGTTACAAGGATATAGTAATGAAGGAGATTGAGAGGCAAGAAACAGTAAAAATGATGCATTGGGAGAAAATCGCTCGAAATGAGTGGAGAGATATTCGGACTTCGACCACCCCCTATTGTTACCCATCGCATAAGTGTTACAAGGAGACGACAACTGTTTGCATTGGATGAGTAACGAAGGAGATTGAGAGGCATGAAACAGTGAAAATGATGCATTGTGAGAAAATCGCTCGAAATGAGCGGAGAGAAATTCGGACTTCGACAACCCCGTATTGTTACCCATCCCATAAGTGTTACAAGGAGATGAGAACCGTTCGAAACGGTTGAGTAACAAACGAGATTGAGAGGCATGAAACAGTAAAAATGATGCATTGGGAGAAAATCACTCGAAATAAGCGGAGAGAAATTCGGACTTCGACCACCCCATATTGTTACCCCATCCCATAAGTGTTACAAGGAGATGAGAATTGTTTGAAACGGATGCTTAAAGAAGGAGATTGAGAGGCAAGAAACAGTGAAAATGATGCATTGGGAGAAAATCGCTAGAAATGAGCCGAGAGAAATTCCGACTTCGACCACCCCCTGTTATTACCCATCCCATAAGTGTTACAAGGAGATGAGAACCGTTTGGAACGGATGATTAACGAAGGAGATTGAGAGGCAAGAAACAGTGAAAATGATGCATTGGGAGAAAATCGCTCGAATGAGTGGAGAGATATTCGGACTTCGACCACCCCCTATTGTTACCCATCCCATAAGTGTTACAAGGAGATGAGAACCGTTTGGAACGGATGATTAACGAAGGAGATTGAGAGGTAAGAAACAATGAAAATGATGCATTGGGAGAAAATCGCTAGAAATGAGCCGAGAGAAATTCCGACTTCGACCACCCCCTATTATTACCCATCCCATAAGTGTTACAAGGAGATGAGAACCGTTTGGAACGGATGATTAACGAAGGAGATTGAGAGGCAAGAAATAGTGAAAATGATGCATTGGAGAAAATCGCTCGAAATGAGTGGAGAGATATTCGGACTTCGACCACCCCCTATTCTTACCCATCCCATAAGTGTTACAAGGAGATGAGAACCGTGTGGAACGGATGATTAACGAAGGAGATTGAGAGACAAGAAATAGTGAAAATGATGCATTGGGAGAAAATCGCTCGAAATGAGTGGAGAGAAATTCCGACTTCGACCACCCCCTATTATTACCCATCCCATAAGTGTTACAAGGAGATGAGAACCGTGTGGAAACGGATGATTAACGAAGGAGATTGAGAGGCAAGAAACAGTGAAAATGATGCATTGGGAGAAAATCGCTCGAAATGAGCCGAGAGAAATTCCGACTTCGACCACCCCCTATTATTACCCATCCCATAAGTGTTACAAGGAGATGAGAACCGTTTGGAACGGATGATTAACGAAGGAGATTGAGAGGTAAGAAACAGTGAAAATGATGCATTGGGAGAAAATCGCTCGAAATGAGCTGAGAGATATTCGACTTCGACCACCCCCTATTGTTACCCATCCCATAAGTGTTACAAGGAGATGAGAACCGTTTGGAACGGATGATTAACGAAGGAGATTGAGAGGCAAGAAACAGTGAAAATGATGCATTGGGAGAAAATCGCTCGAAATGAACTGAGATAAATTCCGACTTCGACCACCCCCTAGTGTTACCCATCTCATAAGTGTTGGACTTCGACCATCCCCTATTGTTACCCATCCCATAAGTGTTACAAGGCAATGAGAACCGTTCGAAATGGATGAGTAACGAAGGAGATTGAGAGGCAAGAAACAGTGAAAATGATGCATTGGGAGAAAATCGCTCGAAATGAGTGGAGAGATATTCGGACTTCGACCACCCCCTATTGTTACCCATCCCATAAGTGTTACAAGGAGACGAGAACTGTTTGAAATGGATGGGTAACGAAGGAGATTGAGAGGTATGAAACACTAAAAATGATGCCTCGGGAGAACATCATTCGAAATGAGCAGAGAGGAATTCGGACTTCGACAACTCCGTATTGTTACCCATCCCATAAGCGTTACAAGGAGACGAGAACTGTTAGAAATGGATGAGTAACGAAGGAGATTGAGAGGTATGAAACAGTGAAAATGATGCCTTGGGAGAAAATTACTCGAAATGAGCGGAGAGATATTCGGACTTCGACAACTCTGTATTGTTACCCATCCCATAAGTGTTTCAAGGAGACGAGAACCGTTCGAAACGGATGAGTAACAAGGGAGATTGAGAGGCATGAAACAGTGAAAATGACGCCTTCGGAGAAAATCGCTCAAAACAAGCGGAGAGAAATTCGGACTTCGACCACCCCCTATTATTACCCATCCCATAAGTGTTACAAGGAGATGAGAACCGTTTGAAACGGATGATTAACGAAGGAGATTGAGAGGTAAGAAACAGTTAAAATGATGCATTGGGAGAAAATCGCTCGAAATGAGTGGAGAGATATTTGGACTTCGACCATCCCCTATTGTTACCCATCACATAAGTGTTACAAGGACATAAGAACCGTTCGAAACGGATGAGTAACGAAGGAGATTGAAAGGCATGAAACAGTGAAAATGATGCATTGGGAGAAAATCGCTCGAAATGAGCCGAGAGAAATTCGGACTTCGACCACCCGCTAGTGTTACCCATCCCATAAGTGTTGGACTTCGACCATCCCCTATTGTTACCCATCCCATAAGTGTTACAAGGATATAGTAATGAAGGAGATTGAGAGGCAAGAAACAGTAAAAATGATGCATTGGGAGAAAATCGCTCGAAATGAGTGGAGAGATATTCGGACTTCGACCACCCCCTATTGTTACCCATCGCATAAGTGTTACAAGGAGACGACAACTGTTTGCATTGGATGAGTAACGAAGGAGATTGAGAGGCATGAAACAGTGAAAATGATGCATTGTGAGAAAATCGCTCGAAATGAGCGGAGAGAAATTCGGACTTCGACAACCCCGTATTGTTACCCATCCCATAAGTGTTACAAGGAGATGAGAACCGTTCGAAACGGTTGAGTAACAAACGAGATTGAGAGGCATGAAACAGTAAAAATGATGCATTGGGAGAAAATCACTCGAAATAAGCGGAGAGAAATTCGGACTTCGACCACCCCATATTGTTACCCATCCCATAAGTGTTACAAGGAGATGAGAATTGTTTGAAACGGATGCTTAAAGAAGGAGATTGAGAGGCAAGAAACAGTGAAAATGATGCATTGGGAGAAAATCGCTAGAAATGAGCCGAGAGAAATTCCGACTTCGACCACCCCCTGTTATTACCCATCCCATAAGTGTTACAAGGAGATGAGAACCGTTTGGAACGGATGATTAACGAAGGAGATTGAGAGGCAAGAAACAGTGAAAATGATGCATTGGGAGAAAATCGCTCGAAATGAGTGGAGAGATATTCGGACTTCGACCACCCCCTATTGTTACCCATCCCATAAGTGTTACAAGGAGATGAGAACCGTTTGGAACGGATGATTAACGAAGGAGATTGAGAGGTAAGAAACAATGAAAATGATGCATTGGGAGAAAATCGCTAGAAATGAGCCGAGAGAAATTCCGACTTCGACCACCCCCTATTATTACCCATCCCATAAGTGTTACAAGGAGATGAGAACCGTTTGGAACGGATGATTAACGAAGGAGATTGAGAGGCAAGAAATAGTGAAAATGATGCATTGGGAGAAAATCGCTCGAAATGAGTGGAGAGATATTCGGACTTCGACCACCCCCTATTCTTACCCATCCCATAAGTGTTACAAGGAGATGAGAACCGTGTGGAACGGATGATTAACGAAGGAGATTGAGAGGCAAGAAACAGTGAAAATGATGCATTGGGAGAAAATCGCTAGAAATGAGCCGAGAGAAATTCCGACTTCGACCACCCCCTATTATTACCCATCCCATAAGTGTTACAAGGAGATGAGAACCGTTTGGAACGGATGATTAACGAAGGAGATTGAGAGACAAGAAATAGTGAAAATGATGCATTGGGAGAAAATCGCTCGAAATGAGTGGAGAGATATTCGGACTTCGACCAACCCCTATTCTTACCCATCCCATAAGTGTTACAAGGAGATGAGAACCGTGTGGAACGGATGATTAACGAAGGAGATTGAGAGGCAAGAAACAGTGAAAATGATGCATTGGGAGAAAATCGCTAGAAATGAGCCGAGAGAAATTCCGACTTCGACCACCCCCTGTTATTACCCATCCCATAAGTGTTACAAGGAGATGAGAACCGTTTGGAACGGATGATTAACGAAGGAGATTGAGAGGCAAGAAATAGTGAAAATGATGCATTGGGAGAAAATCGCTCGAAATGAGTGGAGAGATATTCGGACTTCGACCACCCCCTATTGTTACCCATCCCATAAGTGTTACAAGGAGATGAGAACCGTTTGGAACGGATGATTAACGAAGGAGATTGAGAGGTAAGAAACAGTGAAAATGATGCATTGGGAGAAAATCGCTAGAAATGAGCCGAGAGAAATTCCGACTTCGACCACCCCCTATTATTACCCATCCCATAAGTGTTACAAGGAGATGAGAACCGTTTGGTACGGATGATTAACGAAGGAGATTGAGAGGCAAGAAATAGTGAAAATGATGCATTGGGGAGAAAATCGCTCGAAATGAGCCGAGAGAAATTCGGACTTCGACCACCCCCTAGTGTTACCCATCTCATAAGTGTTGGACTTCGACCATCCCCTATTGTTACCCATCCCATAAGTGTTACAAGGACATGAGAATCGTTCGAAACAGATGAGTAATGAAGGAGATTGAGAGGCAAGAAACAATGAAAATGATGCATTGGGAGAAAATCGCTCGAAATGAGTGGAGAGATATTCGGACTTCGACCACCCCCTATTCTTACCCATCCCATAAGTGTTACAAGGAGATGAGAACCGTGTGGAACGGATGATTAACGAAGGAGATTGAGAGGCAAGAAACAGTGAAAATGATGCGTTGGGAGAAAATCGCTAGAAATGAGCCGAGAGAAATTCCGACTTCGACCACCCCCTATTATTACCCATCCCATAAGTGTTACAAGGAGATGAGAACCGTTTGGAACGGATGATTAACGAAGGAGATTGAGAGACAAGAAATAGTGAAAATGATGCATTGGGAGAAAATCGCTCGAAATGAGTGGAGAGATATTCGGACTTCGACCAACCCCTATTCTTACCCATCCCATAAGTGTTACAAGGAGATGAGAACCGTGTGGAACGGATGATTAACGAAGGAGATTGAGAGGCAAGAAACAGTGAAAATGATGCATTGGGAGAAAATCGCTAGAAATGAGCCGAGAGAAATTCCGACTTCGACCACCCCCTGTTATTACCCATCCCATAAGTGTTACAAGGAGATGAGAACCGTTTGGAACGGATGATTAACGAAGGAGATTGAGAGGCAAGAAATAGTGAAAATGATGCATTGGGAGAAAATCGCTCGAAATGAGTGGAGAGATATTCGGACTTCGACCACCCCCTATTGTTACCCATCCCATAAGTGTTACAAGGAGATGAGAACCGTTTGGAACGGATGATTAACGAAGGAGATTGAGAGGTAAGAAACAGTGAAAATGATGCATTGGGAGAAAATCGCTAGAAATGAGCCGAGAGAAATTCCGACTTCGACCACCCCCTATTATTACCCATCCCATAAGTGTTACAAGGAGATGAGAACCGTTTGGTACGGATGATTAACGAAGGAGATTGAGAGGCAAGAAATAGTGAAAATGATGCATTGGGAGAAAATCGCTCGAAATGAGCCGAGAGAAATTCGGACTTCGACCACCCCCTAGTGTTACCCATCTCATAAGTGTTGGACTTCGACCATCCCCTATTGTTACCCATCCCATAAGTGTTACAAGGACATGAGAATCGTTCGAAACAGATGATTAATGAAGGAGATTGAGAGGCAAGAAACAATGAAAATGATGCATTGGGAGAAAATCGCTCGAAATGAGTCGAGAGATATTCGGACTTCGACCACCCCCTATTCTTACCCATCCCATAAGTGTTACAAGGAGATGAGAACCGTGTGGAACGGATGATTAACGAAGGAGATTGAGAGGCAAGAAACAGTGAAAATGATGCGTTGGGAGAAAATCGCTAGAAATGAGCCGAGAGAAATTCCGACTTCGACCACCCCCTATTATTACCCATCCCATAAGTGTTACAAGGAGATGAGAACCGTTTGAAATGGATGATTAACGAAGGAGATTGAGAGGCAAGAAACATTGAAAATGATGCATTGGGAGAAAATCGCTCGAAATGAGTGGAGAGATATTCGGACTTCGACCACCCCCTATTGTTACCCATCCCGTAAGTGTTACAAGGAGATGAGAACCGTTTGGAACGGATGATTAACGAAGGAGATTGAGAGGCAAGAAACAGTGAAAATGATGCATTGGGAGAAAATCGCTCGAAATGAGCTGAGAGAAATTCCGACTTCGACCACCCCCTAGTGTTACCCATCTCATAAGTGTTGGACTTCGACCATCCCCTATTGTTACCCATCCCATAAGTGTTACAAGGCAATGAGAACCGTTCGAAACGGATGAGTAATGAAGGAGATTGAGAGGCAAGAAACAATGAAAATGATGCATTGGGAGAAAATCGCTCGAAATGAGTGGAGAGATATTCGGACTTCGACCACCCCCTATTCTTACCCATCCCATAAGTGTTACAAGGAGATGAGAACCGTGTGGAACGGATGATTAACGAAGGAGATTGAGAGGCAAGAAACAGTGAAAATGATGCATTGGGAGAAAATCGCTAGAAATGAGCCGAGAGAAATTCCGACTTCGACCACCCCCTATTATTACCCATCCCATAAGTGTTACAAGGAGATGAGAACCGTTTGAAACGGATGATTAACGAAGGAGATTGAGAGGCAAGAAACAGTGAAAATGATGCATTGGGAGAAAATCGCTCGAAATGAGTGGAGAGATATTCGGACTTCGACCACCCCCTATTGTTACCCATCCCATAAGTGTTACAAGGAGATGAGAACCGTTTGGAACGGATGATTAACGAAGGAGATTGAGAGGCAAGAAACAGTGAAAATGATGCATTGGGAGAAAATCGCTCGAAATGAACTGAGATAAATTCCGACTTCGACCACCCCCTAGTGTTACCCATCTCATAAGTGTTGGACTTCGACCATCCCCTATTGTTACCCATCCCATAAGTGTTACAAGGCAATGAGAACCGTTCGAAATGGATGAGTAACGAAGGAGATTGAGAGGCAAGAAACAGTGAAAATGATGCATTGGGAGAAAGTCTCTCGAAATGAGTGGAGAGATATTCGGACTTCGACCACCCCCTATTGTTACCCATCCCATAAGTGTTACAAGGAGACGAGAACTGTTTGAAATGGATGGGTAACGAAGGAGATTGAGAGGTATGAAACACTAAAAATGATGCCTCGGGAGAACATCATTCGAAATGAGCAGAGAGGAATTCGGACTTCGACAACTCCGTATTGTTACCCATCCCATAAGCGTTACAAGGAGACGAGAACTGTTAGAAATGGATGAGTAACGAAGGAGATTGAGAGGTATGAAACAGTGAAAATGATGCCTTGGGAGAAAATTACTCGAAATGAGCGGAGAGATATTCGGACTTCGACAACTCTGTATTGTTACCCATCCCATAAGTGTTTCAAGGAGACGAGAACCGTTCGAAACGGATGAGTAACAAGGGAGATTGAGAGGCATGAAACAGTGAAAATGACGCCTTCGGAGAAAATCGCTCAAAACAAGCGGAGAGAAATTCGGACTTCGACCACCCCCTATTATTACCCATCCCATAAGTGTTACAAGGAGATGAGAACCGTTTGAAACGGATGATTAACGAAGGAGATTGAGAGGTAAGAAACAGTTAAAATGATGCATTGGGAGAAAATCGCTCGAAATGAGTGGAGAGATATTTGGACTTCGACCATCCCCTATTGTTACCCATCACATAAGTGTTACAAGGACATGAGAACCGTTCGAAACGGATGAGTAACGAAGGAGATTGAAAGGCATGAAACAGTGAAAATGATGCATTGGGAGAAAATCGCTCGAAATGAGCCGAGAGAAATTCGGACTTCGACCACCCGCTAGTGTTACCCATCCCATAAGTGTTGGACTTCGACCATCCCCTATTGTTACCCATCCCATAAGTGTTACAAGGATATAGTAATGAAGGAGATTGAGAGGCAAGAAACAGTAAAAATGATGCATTGGGAGAAAATCGCTCGAAATGAGTGGAGAGATATTCGGACTTCGACCACCCCCTATTGTTACCCATCGCATAAGTGTTACAAGGAGACGACAACTGTTTGCATTGGATGAGTAACGAAGGAGATTGAGAGGCATGAAACAGTGAAAATGATGCATTGGGAGAAAATCGCTCGAAATGAGCGGAGAGAAATTCGGACTTCGACAACCCCGTATTGTTACCCATCCCATAAGTGTTACAAGGAGATGAGAACCGTTCGAAACGGTTGAGTAACAAACGAGATTGAGAGGCATGAAACAGTAAAAATGATGCATTGGGAGAAAATCACTCGAAATAAGCGGAGAGAAATTCGGACTTCGACCACCCCATATTGTTACCCATCCCATAAGTGTTACAAGGAGATGAGAATTGTTTGAAACGGATGCTTAAAGAAGGAGATTGAGAGGCAAGAAACAGTGAAAATGATGCATTGGGAGAAAATCGCTAGAAATGAGCCGAGAGAAATTCCGACTTCGACCACCCCCTGTTATTACCCATCCCATAAGTGTTACAAGGAGATGAGAACCGTTTGGAACGGATGATTAACGAAGGAGATTGAGAGGCAAGAAACAGTGAAAATGATGCATTGGGAGAAAATCGCTCGAAATGAGTGGAGAGATATTCGGACTTCGACCACCCCCTATTGTTACCCATCCCATAAGTGTTACAAGGAGATGAGAACCGTTTGGAACGGATGATTAACGAAGGAGATTGAGAGGTAAGAAACAATGAAAATGATGCATTGGGAGAAAATCGCTAGAAATGAGCCGAGAGAAATTCCGACTTCGACCACCCCCTATTATTACCCATCCCATAAGTGTTACAAGGAGATGAGAACCGTTTGGAACGGATGATTAACGAAGGAGATTGAGAGGCAAGAAATAGTGAAAATGATGCATTGGGAGAAAATCGCTCGAAATGAGTGGAGAGATATTCGGACTTCGACCACCCCCTATTCTTACCCATCCCATAAGTGTTACAAGGAGATGAGAACAGTGTGGAACGGATGATTAACGAAGGAGATTGAGAGGCAAGAAACAGTGAAAATGATGCATTGGGAGAAAATCGCTAGAAATGAGCCGAGAGAAATTCCGACTTCGACCACCCCCTATTATTACCCATCCCATAAGTGTTACAAGGAGATGAGAACCGTTTGAAACGGATGATTAACGAAGGAGATTGAGAGGCAAGAAACAGTGAAAATGATGCATTGGGAGAAAATCGCTCGAAATGAGTGGAGAGGTATTCGGACTTCGACCACCCCCTATTGTTACCCATCCCATAAGTGTTACAAGGAGATGAGAACCGTTTGGAACGGATGATTAACGAAGGAGATTGAGAGGCAAGAAACAGTGAAAATGATGCATTGGGAGAAAATTGCTCGAAATGAGCCGAGAGAAATTCCGACTTCGACCACCCCCTAGTGTTACCCATCTCATAAGTGTTGGACTTCGACCATCCCCTATTGTTACCCATCCCATAAGTGTTACAAGGCAATGAGAACCGTTCGAAATGGATGAGTAACGAAGGAGATTGAGAGGCAAGAAACAGTGAAAATGATGCATTGGGAGAAAGTCTCTCGAAATGAGTGGAGAGATATTCGGACTTCGACCACCCCCTATTGTTACCCATCCCGTAAGTGTTACAAGGAGATGAGAACCGTTTGGAACGGATGATTAACGAAGGAGATTGAGAGGCAAGAAACAGTGAAAATGATGCATTGGGAGAAAATCGCTCGAAATGAGCTGAGAGAAATTCCGACTTCGACCACCCCCTAGTGTTACCCATCTCATAAGTGTTGGACTTCGACCATCCCCTATTGTTACCCATCCCATAAGTGTTACAAGGCAATGAGAACCGTTCGAAACGGATGAGTAATGAAGGAGATTGAGAGGCAAGAAACAATGAAAATGATGCATTGGGAGAAAATCGCTCGAAATGAGTGGAGAGATATTCGGACTTCGACCACCCCCTATTCTTACCCATCCCATAAGTGTTACAAGGAGATGAGAACCGTGTGGAACGGATGATTAACGAAGGAGATTGAGAGGCAAGAAACAGTGAAAATGATGCATTGGGAGAAAATCGCTAGAAATGAGCCGAGAGAAATTCCGACTTCGACCACCCCCTATTATTACCCATCCCATAAGTGTTACAAGGAGATGAGAACCGTTTGAAACGGATGATTAACGAAGGAGATTGAGAGGCAAGAAACAGTGAAAATGATGCATTGGGAGAAAATCGCTCGAAATGAGTGGAGAGATATTCGGACTTCGACCACCCCCTATTGTTACCCATCCCATAAGTGTTACAAGGAGATGAGAACCGTTTGGAACGGATGATTAACGAAGGAGATTGAGAGGCAAGAAACAGTGAAAATGATGCATTGGGAGAAAATCGCTCGAAATGAACTGAGATAAATTCCGACTTCGACCACCCCCTAGTGTTACCCATCTCATAAGTGTTGGACTTCGACCATCCCCTATTGTTACCCATCCCATAAGTGTTACAAGGCAATGAGAACCGTTCGAAATGGATGAGTAACGAAGGAGATTGAGAGGCAAGAAACAGTGAAAATGATGCATTGGGAGAAAGTCTCTCGAAATGAGCAGAGAGGAATTCGGACTTCGACAACTCCGTATTGTTACCCATCCCATAAGCGTTACAAGGAGACGAGAACTGTTAGAAATGGATGAGTAACGAAGGAGATTGAGAGGTATGAAACAGTGAAAATGATGCCTTGGGAGAAAATTACTCGAAATGAGTGGAGAGATATTCGGACTTCGACAACTCTGTATTGTTACCCATCCCATAAGTGTTTCAAGGAGACGAGAACCGTTCGAAACGGATGAGTAACAAGGGAGATTGAGAGGCATGAAACAGTGAAAATGACGCCTTCGGAGAAAATCGCTCAAAACAAGCGGAGAGAAATTCGGACTTCGACCACCCCCTATTATTACCCATCCCATAAGTGTTACAAGGAGATGAGAACCGTTTGAAACGGATGATTAACGAAGGAGATTGAGAGGTAAGAAACAGTTAAAATGATGCATTGGGAGAAAATCGCTCGAAATGAGTGGAGAGATATTTGGACTTCGACCATCCCCTATTGTTACCCATCACATAAGTGTTACAAGGACATGAGAACCGTTCGAAACGGATGAGTAACGAAGGAGATTGAAAGGCATGAAACAGTGAAAATGATGCATTGGGAGAAAATCGCTCGAAATGAGCCGAGAGAAATTCGGACTTCGACCACCCCCTAGTGTTACCCATCCCATAAGTGTTGGACTTCGACCATCCCCTATTGTTACCCATCCCATAAGTGTTACAAGGATATAGTAATGAAGGAGATTGAGAGGCAAGAAACAGTAAAAATGATGCATTGGGAGAAAATCGCTCGAAATGAGTGGAGAGATATTCGGACTTCGACCACCCCCTATTGTTACCCATCGCATAAGTGTTACAAGGAGACGACAACTGTTTGCATTGGATGAGTAACGAAGGAGATTGAGAGGCATGAAACAGTGAAAATGATGCATTGAGAGAAAATCGCTCGAAATGAGCGGAGAGAAATTCGGATTTCGACAACCCCGTATTGTTACCCATCCCATAAGTGTTACAAGGAGATGAGAACCGTTCGAAACGGTTGAGTAACAAACGAGATTGAGAGGCATGAAACAGTAAAAATGATGCATTGGGAGAAAATCACTCGAAATAAGCGGAGAGAAATTCGGACTTCGACCACCCCTTATTGTTACCCATCCCATAAGTGTTACAAGGAGATGAGAATTGTTTGAAACGGATGCTTAAAGAAGGAGATTGAGAGGCAAGAAACAGTGAAAATGATGCATTGGGAGAAAATCGCTAGAAATGAGCCGAGAGAAATTCCGACTTCGACCACCCCCTGTTATTACCCATCCCATAAGTGTTACAAGGAGATGAGAACCGTTTGGAACGGATGATTAACGAAGGAGATTGAGAGGCAAGAAACAGTGAAAATGATGCATTGGGAGAAAATCGCTCGAAATGAGTGGAGAGATATTCGGACTTCGACCACCCCCTATTGTTACCCATCCCATAATTGTTACAAGGAGATGAGAACCGTTTGGAACGGATGATTAACGAAGGAGATTGAGAGGTAAGAAACAATGAAAATGATGCATTGGGAGAAAATCGCTAGAAATGAGCCGAGAGAAATTCCGACTTCGACCACCCCCTATTATTACCCATCCCATAAGTGTTACAAGGAGATGAGAACCGTTTGGAACGGATGATTAACGAAGGAGATTGAGAGGCAAGAAATAGTGAAAATGATGCATTGGGAGAAAATCGCTCGAAATGAGTGGAGAGATATTTGGACTTCGACCATTCCCTATTGTTACCCATCCCATAAGTGTTACAAGGACCTGAGAACCGTTCGAAACGGATGAGTAACGAAGGAGATTGAGAGGCAAGAAACAGTGAAAATGACGCATTGGGAGAAAATCGCTCGAAATGAGCCGAGAGAAATTCGGACTTCGACCCCCCCCTAGTGTTACCCATTCCATAAGTGTTGGACTTCGACCATCTCCTATTGTTACCCATCCCATAAGTGTTACCAGGATATAGTAATGAAGGAGATTGAGAGGCAAGAAACTGTGAAAATGATGCATTGGGAGAAAATCGCTCGAAATGAGCCGAGAGAAATTCGGACTTCGATCACCCCCTAGTGTTACCCATCCCATAAGTGTTACAAGGAGATGAGAACCGTTCGAAACGGATGATTAACGAAGGAGATTGAGAGGAAAGAAACAGTTAAAATGATGCATTTGGTGAAAATCGCTCGAAATGAGTGGAGAGATATTTGGACTTAGACCATCCCCTATTGTTACCCATCCCATAAGTGTGACAAGGCCCTGAGAACCGTTCGAAACGGATAAGTAACGAAGGAGATTGACAGGCAAGAAACAGTGAAAATGACGCATTGGGAGAAAATCGCTCGAAATGAGCCGAGAGAATTCGGACTTCGACCACCCCCTAGTGTTACCTATCCCATAAGTGTTGGACTTCGACCATCCCCTATTGTTACCCATCCCATAAGTGTTACAAGGATATAGCAATGAAGGAGATTGAGAGGCAAGAAACCGTAAAAATGATGCATTGGGAGAAAATCGCTAGAAATGAGCCGAGAGAAATTCCGACTTCGACCACCCCCTATTATTACCCATCCCATAAGTGTTATAAGGAGATGAGAACCGTTTGGAACGGATGATTAATGAAGGAGATTGAGAGGCAAGAAATAGTGAAAATGATGCATTGGGAGAAAATCGCTAGAAATGAGCCGAGAGAAATTCGGACTTCGACCACCCCCTATTGTTACCCATCCCATAAGTGTTACAAGGAGATGAGAACCGTTTGGAACGGATGATTAACGAAGGAGATTGAGAGGCAAGAAACAGTGAAAATGATGCATTGGGAGAAAATCGCTAGAAATGAGCCGAGAGAAATTCCGACTTCGACCACCCCCTATTGTTACCCATCGCATAAGTGTTACAAGGAGGCGACAACTGTTTGCAATGGATGAGTAACAAAGGAGATTGAGAGGCATGAAACAGTGAAAATGATGCATTGGGAGAAAATCGCTCGAAATGAGCGGAGAGAAATTCGGACTTCGACAACCCCGTATTGTTACCCATCCCATAAGTGTTACAAGGAGATGAGAACCGTTCGAAACGGTTGAGTAACAAACGAGATTGAGAGGCATGAAACAGTAAAAATGATGCATTGGGAGAAAATCACTCGAAATAAGCGGAGAGAAATTCGGACTTCGACCACCCCTTATTGCTACCCATCCCATAAGTGTTACAAGGAGATGAGAATTGTTTGAAACGGGTGATTAAAGAAGGAGATTGAGAGGCAAGAAACAGTGAAAATGATGCATTGGGAGAAAATCGCTAGAAATGAGCCGAGAGAAATTCCGACTTCGACCACCCCCTGTTATTACCCATCCCATAAGTGTTACAAGGAGATGAGAACCGTTTGGAACGGATGATTAACGAAGGAGATTGAGAGGCAAGAAACAGTGAAAATGATGCATTGAGAGAAAATCGCTAGAAATGAGCCGAGAGAAATTCCGACTTCGACCACCCCCTATTATTACCCATCCCATAAGTGTTACAAGGAGATGAGAACCGTTTGGAACGGATGATTAACGAAGGAGATTGAGAGGCAAGAAATAGTGAAAATGATGCATTGGGAGAAAATCGCTCGAAATGAGTGGAGAGATATTTGGACTTCGACCATTCCCTATTGTTACCCATCCCATAAGTGTTACAAGGACCTGAGAACCGTTCGAAACGGATGAGTAACGAAGGAGATTGAGAGGCAAGAAACAGTGAAAATGACGCATTGGGAGAAAATCGCTCGAAATGAGCCGAGAGAAATTCGGACTTCGACCCCCCCCTAGTGTTACCCATCCCATAAGTGTTGGACTTCGACCATCTCCTATTGTTACCCATCCCATAAGTGTTACCAGGATATAGTAATGAAGGAGATTGAGAGGCAAGAAACTGTGAAAATGATGCATTGGGAGAAAATCGCTCGAAATGAGCCGAGAGAAATTCGGACTTCGATCACCCCCTAGTGTTACCCATCCCATAAGTGTTACAAGGAGATGAGAACCGTTCGAAACGGATGATTAACGAAGGAGATTGAGAGGAAAGAAACAGTTAAAATGATGCATTTGGTGAAAATCGCTCGAAATGAGTGGAGAGATATTTGGACTTAGACCATCCCCTATTGTTACCCATCCCATAAGTGTTACAAGGCCCTGAGAACCGTTCGAAACGGATAAGTAACGAAGGAGATTGAGAGGCAAGAAACAGTGAAAATGACGCATTGGGAGAAAATCGCTCGAAATGAGCCGAGAGAAATTCGGACTTCGACCACCCCCTAGTGTTACCTATCCCATAAGTGTTGGACTTCGACCATCCCCTATTGTTACCCATCCCATAAGTGTTACAAGGATATAGCAATGAAGGAGATTGAGAGGCAAGAAACCGTAAAAATGATGCATTGGGAGAAAATCGCTAGAAATGAGCCGAGAGAAATTCCGACTTCGACCACCCCCTATTATTACCCATCCCATAAGTGTTATAAGGAGATGAGAACCGTTTGGAACGGATGATTAACGAAGGAGATTGAGAGGCAAGAAATAGTGAAAATGATGCATTGGGAGAAAATCGCTAGAAATGAGCCGAGAGAAATTCGGACTTCGACCACCCCTATTGTTACCCATCCCATAAGTGTTACAAGGAGATGAGAACCGTTTGAACGGATGATTAACGAAGGAGATTGAGAGGCAAGAAACAGTGAAAATGATGCATTGGGAGAAAATCGCTAGAAATGAGCCGAGAGAAATTCCGACTTCGACCACCCCCTATTGTTACCCATCGCATAAGTGTTACAAGGAGACGACAACTGTTTGCAATGGATGAGTAACAAAGGAGATTGAGAGGCATGAAACAGTGAAAATGATGCATTGGGAGAAAATCGCTCGAAATGAGCGGAGAGAAATTCGGACTTCGACAACCCCGTATTGTTACCCATCCCATAAGTGTTACAAGGAGATGAGAACCGTTCGAAACGGTTGAGTAACAAACGAGATTGAGAGGCATGAAACAGTAAAAATGATGCATTGGGAGAAAATCACTCGAAATAAGCGGAGAGAAATTCGGACTTCGACCACCCCTTATTGCTACCCATCCCATAAGTGTTACAAGGAGATGAGAATTGTTTGAAACGGGTGATTAAAGAAGGAGATTGAGAGGCAAGAAACAGTGAAAATGATGCATTGGGAGAAAATCGCTAGAAATGAGCCGAGAGAAATTCCGACTTCGACCACCCCCTGTTATTACCCATCCCATAAGTGTTACAAGGAGATGAGAACCGTTTGGAACGGATGATTAACGAAGGAGATTGAGAGGCAAGAAACAGTGAAAATGATGCATTGAGAGAAAATCGCTAGAAATGAGCCGAGAGAAATTCCGACTTCGACCACCCCCTATTATTACCCATCCCATAAGTGTTACAAGGAGATGAGAACCGTTTGGAACGGATGATTAACGAAGGAGATTGAGAGGCAAGAAATAGTGAAAATGATGCATTGGGAGAAAATCGCTCGAAATGAGTGGAGAGATATTTGGACTTCGACCATTCCCTATTGTTACCCATCCCATAAGTGTTACAAGGACCTGAGAACCGTTCGAAACGGATGAGTAACGAAGGAGATTGAGAGGCAAGAAACAGTGAAAATGACGCATTGGGAGAAAATCGCTCGAAATGAGCCGAGAGAAATTCGGACTTCGACCCCCCCCTAGTGTTACCCATCCCATAAGTGTTGGACTTCGACCATCTCCTATTGTTACCCATCCCATAAGTGTTACCAGGATATAGTAATGAAGGAGATTGAGAGGCAAGAAACTGTGAAAATGATGCATTGGGAGAAAATCGCTCGAAATGAGCCGAGAGAAATTCGGACTTCGATCACCCCCTAGTGTTACCCATCCCATAAGTGTTACAAGGAGATGAGAACCGTTCGAAACGGATGATTAACGAAGGAGATTGAGAGGAAAGAAACAGTTAAAATGATGCATTTGGTGAAAATCGCTCGAAATGAGTGGAGAGATATTTGGACTTAGACCATCCCCTATTGTTACCCATCCCATAAGTGTTACAAGGCCCTGAGAACCGTTCGAAACGGATAAGTAACGAAGGAGATTGAGAGGCAAGAAACAGTGAAAATGACGCATTGGGAGAAAATCGCTCGAAATGAGCCGAAAGAAATTCGGACTTCGACCACCCCCTAGTGTTACCTATCCCATAAGTGTTGGACTTCGACCATCCCCTATTGTTACCCATCCCATAAGTGTTACAAGGATATAGCAATGAAGGAGATTGAGAGGCAAGAAACCGTAAAAATGATGCATTGGGAGAAAATCGCTAGAAATGAGCCGAGAGAAATTCCGACTTCGACCACCCCCTATTATTACCCATCCCATAAGTGTTACAAGGAGATGAGAACCGTTTGGAACGGATGATTAACGAAGGAGATTGAGAGGCAAGAAATAGTGAAAATGATGCATTGGGAGAAAATCGCTCGAAATAAGCGGAGAGAAATTCGGACTTCGACCACCCCTTATTGTTACCCATCCCATAAGTGTTACAAGGAGATGAGAACGGTTTGAAACGGATGATTAACGAAGGAGATTGAGAGGCAAGAAACAGTGAAAATGATGCATTGGGAGAAAATCGCTCGAAATGAGTGGAGAGATATTCGGACTTCGACCACCCCCTATTGTTACCCATCCCATAAGTGTTACAAGGAGATGAGAACCGTTTGGAACGGATGATTAACGAAGGAGATTGAGAGGCAAGAAACAGTGAAAATGATGCATTGGGAGAAAATAGCTAGAAATGAGCCGAGAGAAATTCGGACTTCGACCACCCCCTATTATTACCCATCCCATAAGTGTTACAAGGAGAAGAGAACCGTTTGGAACGGATGATTAACGAAGGAGATTGAGAGGTATGAAACAGTGAAAATGATGCATTGGGAGAAAATCACTCGAAATGAGCCTAGAGAAATTCGGACTTCGACCACCCCCTAGTGTTACCCATCTCATAAGTGTTGGACTTCGACCATCCCCTATTGTTACCCATCCTATAAGTGTTACAAGGACATGAGATCCGTTTGAAATGGATGAGTAATGATGGAGATTGAGAGGTATGAAACAGTGAAAATGATGCCTTGGGAGAAAATCACTCGAAATGAGCGGAGTGAAATTCGGACTTCGACAACTCCGTATTGTTACCCATCCCATAAGTGTTTCAAGGAGACGAGAACCGTTTGGAACGGATGATTAACGAAGGAGATTGAGAGGCAAGAAACAGTGAAAATGATGCATTGGGAGAAAATCACTCGATATAAGCGGAGAGAAATTCTGACTTCGACAACCTCGTATTGTTACCCATCCCATAAGTGTTACAAGGAGATGAGAACCGTTCGAAACGGTTGAGTAACAAACGAGATTGAGAGGCATGAAACAGTGAAAATGATGCATTGGGAGAAAATCACTCGATATAAGCGGAGAGAAATTCGGACTTCGACCACCCCTTATTGTTACCCATCCCATAAGTGTTACAAGGAGATGAGAACTGTTTGAAACGGATGATTAACGAAGGAGATTGAGAGGCAAGAAACAGTGAAAATGATACATTGGGAGAAAATCGCTAGAAATGAGCCGAGAGAAATTCGGACTTCGACCACCCCCTATTATTACCCATCCCATAAGTGTTACAAGGAGATGAGAACCGTTTGGAACGGATGATTAACGAAGGAGATTGAGAGGCAAGAAATAGTGAAAATGATGCATTGGGAGAAAATCGCTCGAAATGAGTGGAGAGATATTTGGACTTCGACCATTCCCTATTGTTACCCATCCCATAAGTGTTACAAGGACCTGAGAACCGTTCGAAACGGATGAGTAACGAAGGAGATTGAGAGGCTAGAAACAGTGAAAATGACGCATTGGGAGAAAATCGCTCGAAATGAGCCGAGAGAAATTCGGACTTCGACCCCCCCCTAGTGTTACCCATCCCATAAGTGTTGGACTTCGACCATCTCCTATTGTTACCCATCCCATAAGTGTTACCAGGATATAGTAATGAAGGAGATTGAGAGGCAAGAAACAGTGAAAATGATGCATTGAGAGAAAATCGCTAGAAATGAGCCGAGAGAAATTCCGACTTCGACCACCCCCTATTATTACCCATCCCATAAGTGTTACAAGGAGATGAGAACCGTTTGGAACGGATGATTAACGAAGGAGATTGAGAGGCAAGAAATAGTGAAAATGATGCATTGGGAGAAAATCGCTCGAAATGAGTGGAGAGATATTTGGACTTCGACCATTCCCTATTGTTACCCATCCCATAAGTGTTACAAGGACCTGAGAACCGTTCGAAACGGATGAGTAACGAAGGAGATTGAGAGGCAAGAAACAGTGAAAATGACGCATTGGGAGAAAATCACTCGAAATGAGCCGAGAGAAATTCGGACTTCGACCCCCCCCTAGTGTTACCCATCCCATAAGTGTTGGACTTCGACCATCTCCTATTGTTACCCATCCCATAAGTGTTACCAGGATATAGTAATGAAGGAGATTGAGAGGCAAGAAACTGTGAAAATGATGCATTGGGAGAAAATCGCTCGAAATGAGCCGAGAGAAATTCGGACTTCGATCACCCCCTAGTGTTACCCATCCCATAAGTGTTACAAGGAGATGAGAACCGTTCGAAACGGATGATTAACGAAGGAGATTGAGAGGAAAGAAACAGTTAAAATGATGCATTTGGTGAAAATCGCTCGAAATGAGTGGAGAGATATTTGGACTTAGACCATCCCCTATTGTTACCCATCCCATAAGTGTTACAAGGCCCTGAGAACCGTTCGAAACGGATAAGTAACGAAGGAGATTGAGAGGCAAGAAACAGTGAAAATGACGCATTGGGAGAAAATCGCTCGAAATGAGCCGAAAGAAATTCGGACTTCGACCACCCCCTAGTGTTACCTATCCCATAAGTGTTGGACTTCGACCATCCCCTATTGTTACCCATCCCATAAGTGTTACAAGGATATAGCAATGAAGGAGATTGAGAGGCAAGAAACCGTAAAAATGATGCATTGGGAGAAAATCGCTAGAAATGAGCCGAGAGAAATTCCGACTTCGACCACCCCCTATTATTACCCATCCCATAAGTGTTACAAGGAGATGAGAACCGTTTGGAACGGATGATTAACGAAGGAGATTGAGAGGCAAGAAATAGTGAAAATGATGCATTGGGAGAAAATCGCTCGAAATAAGCGGAGAGAAATTCGGACTTCGACCACCCCTTATTGTTACCCATCCCATAAGTGTTACAAGGAGATGAGAACGGTTTGAAACGGATGATTAACGAAGGAGATTGAGAGGCAAGAAACAGTGAAAATGATGCATTGGGAGAAAATCGCTCGAAATGAGTGGAGAGATATTCGGACTTCGACCACCCCCTATTGTTACCCATCCCATAAGTGTTACAAGGAGATGAGAACCGTTTGGAACGGATGATTAACGAAGGAGATTGAGAGGCAAGAAACAGTGAAAATGATGCATTGGGAGAAAATAGCTAGAAATGAGCCGAGAGAAATTCGGACTTCGACCACCCCCTATTATTACCCATCCCATAAGTGTTACAAGGAGAAGAGAACCGTTTGGAACGGATGATTAACGAAGGAGATTGAGAGGTATGAAACAGTGAAAATGATGCATTGGGAGAAAATCACTCGAAATGAGCCTAGAGAAATTCGGACTTCGACCACCCCCTAGTGTTACCCATCTCATAAGTGTTGGACTTCGACCATCCCCTATTGTTACCCATCCTATAAGTGTTACAAGGACATGAGATCCGTTTGAAATGGATGAGTAATGATGGAGATTGAGAGGTATGAAACAGTGAAAATGATGCCTTGGGAGAAAATCACTCGAAATGAGCGGAGTGAAATTCGGACTTCGACAACTCCGTATTGTTACCCATCCCATAAGTGTTTCAAGGAGACGAGAACCGTTTGGAACGGATGATTAACGAAGGAGATTGAGAGGCAAGAAACAGTGAAAATGATGCATTGGGAGAAAATCACTCGATATAAGCGGAGAGAAATTCTGACTTCGACAACCTCGTATTGTTACCCATCCCATAAGTGTTACAAGGAGATGAGAACCGTTCGAAACGGTTGAGTAACAAACGAGATTGAGAGGCATGAAACAGTGAAAATGATGCATTGGGAGAAAATCACTCGATATAAGCGGACAGAAATTCGGACTTCGACCACCCCTTATTGTTACCCATCCCATAAGTGTTACAAGGAGATGAGAACTGTTTGAAACGGATGATTAACGAAGGAGATTGAGAGGCAAGAAACAGTGAAAATGATACATTGGGAGAAAATCGCTAGAAATGAGCCGAGAGAAATTCGGACTTCGACCACCCCCTATTATTACCCATCCCATAAGTGTTACAAGGAGATGAGAACCGTTTGGAACGGATGATTAACGAAGGAGATTGAGAGGCAAGAAATAGTGAAAATGATGCATTGGGAGAAAATCGCTCGAAATGAGTGGAGAGATATTTGGACTTCGACCATTCCCTATTGTTACCCATCCCATAAGTGTTACAAGGACCTGAGAACCGTTCGAAACGGATGAGTAACGAAGGAGATTGAGAGGCTAGAAACAGTGAAAATGACGCATTGGGAGAAAATCGCTCGAAATGAGCCGAGAGAAATTCGGACTTCGACCCCCCCCTAGTGTTACCCATCCCATAAGTGTTGGACTTCGACCATCTCCTATTGTTACCCATCCCATAAGTGTTACCAGGATATAGTAATGAAGGAGATTGAGAGGCAAGAAACTGTGAAAATGATGCATTGGGAGAAAATCGCTCGAAATGAGCCGAGAGAAATTCGGACTTCGATCACCCCCTAGTGTTACCCATCCCATAAGTGTTACAAGGAGATGAGAACCGTTCGAAACGGATGATTAACGAAGGAGATTGAGAGGAAAGAAACAGTTAAAATGATGCATTTGGTGAAAATCGCTCGAAATGAGTGGAGAGATATTTGGACTTAGACCATCCCCTATTGTTACCCATCCTATAAGTGTTACAAGGCCCTGAGAACCGTTCGAAACGGATAAGTAACGAAGGAGATTGAGAGGCAAGAAACAGTGAAAATGACGCATTGGGAGAAAATCGCTAGAAATGAGCCGAGAGAAATTCGGACTTCGACCACCCCCTAGTGTTACCCATCCCATAAGTGTTGGACTTCGACCATCCCCTATTGTTACCCATCCCATAAGTGTTACAAGGATATAGCAATGAAGGAGATTGAGAGGCAAGAAACAGTAAAAATGATGCATTGGGAGAAAATCGCTAGAAATGAGCCGAGAGAAATTCCGACTTCGACCACCCCCTATTATTACCCATCCCATAAGTGTTACAAGGAGATGAGAACCGTTTGGAACGGATGATTACCGAAGGAGATTGAGAGGCAAGAAATAGTGAAAATGATGCATTGGGAGAAAATCGCTCGAAATGAGCGGAGAGAAATTCGGACTTCGACCACCCCTTATTGTTACCCATCCCATAAGTGTTACAAGGAGATGAGAACGGTTTGAAACGGATGATTAACGAAGGAGATTGAGAGGCAAGAAAAAGTGAAAATGATGCATTGGGAGAAAATCGCTCGAAATGAGTGGAGAGATATTCGGACTTCGACCACCCCCTATTGTTACCCATCCCATAAGTGTTACAAGGAGATGAGAACCGTTCGAAACGGTTGAGTAACAAACGAGATTGAGAGGCATGAAACAGTGAAAATGATGCATTGGGAGAAAATCGCTCGAAATGAGCGGAGAGAAATTCGGACTTCGACAACCCCGTATTGTTACCCATCCCATAAGTGTTACAAGGAGATGAGAACCGTTCGAAACGGATGAGTAACAAACGAGATTGAGAGGCATGAAACAGTAAAAATGATGCATTGGGAGAAAATCACTCGAAATAAGCGGAGAGAAATTCGGACTTCGACCACCCCTTATTGTTACCCATCCCATAAGTGTTACAAGGAGATGAGAACCGTTCGAAACGGTTGAGTAACAAACGAGATTGAGAGGCATGAAACAGTAAAAATGATGCATTGGGAGAAAATCACTCGAAATAAGCGGAGAGAAATTCGGACTTCGACCACCCCTTATTGTTACCCATCCCATAAGTGTTACAAGGAGATGAGAATTGTTTGAAACGGGTGATTAAAGAAGGAGATTGAGAGGCAAGAAACAGTGAAAATGATGCATTGGGAGAAAATCGCTAGAAATGAGCCGAGAGAAATTCCGACTTCGACCACCCCCTGTTATTACCCATCCCATAAGTGTTACAAGGAGATGAGAACCGTTTGGAACGGATGATTAACGAAGGAGATTGAGAGGCAAGAAACAGTGAAAATGATGCATTGAGAGAAAATCGCTAGAAATGAGCCGAGAGAAATTCCGACTTCGACCACCCCCTATTATTACCCATCCCATAAGTGTTACAAGGAGATGAGAACCGTTTGGAACGGATGATTAACGAAGGAGATTGAGAGGCAAGAAATAGTGAAAATGATGCATTGGGAGAAAATCGCTCGAAATGAGTGGAGAGATATTTGGACTTCGACCATTCCCTATTGTTACCCATCCCATAAGTGTTACAAGGACCTGAGAACCGTTCGAAACGGATGAGTAACGAAGGAGATTGAGAGGGAAGAAACAGTGAAAATGACGCATTGGGAGAAAATCGCTCGAAATGAGCCGAGAGAAATTCGGACTTCGACCCCCCCCTAGTGTTACCCATCCCATAAGTGTTGGACTTCGACCATCGCCTATTGTTACGCATCCCATAAGTGTTACCAGGATATAGTAATGAAGGAGATTGAGAGGCAAGAAACTGTGAAAATGATGCATTGGGAGAAAATCGCTCGAAATGAGCCGAGAGAAATTCGGACTTCGATCACCCCCTAGTGTTACCCATCCCATAAGTGTTACAAGGAGATGAGAACCGTTCGAAACGGATGATTAACGAAGGAGATTGAGAGGAAAGAAACAGTTAAAATGATGCATTTGGTGAAAATCGCTCGAAATGAGTGGAGAGATATTTGGACTTAGACCATCCCCTATTGTTACCCATCCCATAAGTGTTACAAGGCCCTGAGAACCGTTCGTAACGGATAAGTAACGAAGGAGATTGAGAGGCAAGAAACAGTGAAAATGACGCATTGGGAGAAAATCGCTCGAAATGAGCCGAGAGAAATTCGGACTTCGACCACCCCCTAGTGTTACCTATCCCATAAGTGTTGGACTTCGACCATCCCCTATTGTTACCCATCCCATAAGTGTTACAAGGATATAGCAATGAAGGAGATTGAGAGGCAAGAAACCGTAAAAATGATGCATTGGGAGAAAATCGCTAGAAATGAGCCGAGAGAAATTCCGACTTCGACCACCCCCTATTATTACCCATCCCATAAGTGTTACAAGGAGATGAGAACCGTTTGGAACGGATGATTAACGAAGGAGATTGAGAGGCAAGAAATAGTGAAAATGATGCATTGGGAGAAAATCGCTCGAAATGAGCGGAGAGAAATTCGGACTTCGACCACCCCTTATTGTTACCCATCCCATAAGTGTTACAAGGAGATGAGAACGGTTTGAAACGGATGATTAACGAAGGAGATTGAGAGGCAAGAAACAGTGAAAATGATGCATTGGGAGAAAATCGCTCGAAATGAGTGGAGAGATATTCGGACTTCGACCACCCCCTATTGTTACCCATCCCATAAGTGTTACAAGGAGATGAGAACCGTTTGGAACGGATGATTAACGAAGGAGATTGAGAGGCAAGAAACAGTGAAAATAATGCATTGGGAGAAAATCGCTCGAAATGAGCCGAGAGAAATTCGGACTTCGACCCCCCCCTAGTGTTACCCATCCCATAAGTGTTGGACTTCGACCATCTCCTATTGTTACCCATCCGATAAGTGTTACCAGGATATAGTAATGAAGGAGATTGAGAGGCAAGAAACTGTGAAAATGATGCATTGGGAGAAAATCGCTCGAAATGAGCCGAGAGAAATTCGGACTTCGATCACCCCCTAGTGTTACCCATCCCATAAGTGTTACAAGGAGATTAAAAACGTTCGAAACGGATGATTAACGAAGGAGATTGAGAGGAAAGAAACAGTTAAAATGATGCATTTGGTGAAAATCGCTCGAAATGAGTGGAGAGATATTTGGACTTAGACCATCCCCTATTGTTACCCATCCCATAAGTGTTACAAGGCCCTGAGAACCGTTCGAAACGGATAAGTAACGAAGGAGATTGAGAGGCAAGAAACAGTGAAAATGACGCATTGGGAGAAAATCGCTCGAAATGAGCCGAGAGAAATTCGGACTTCGACCACCCCCTAGTGTTACCTATCCCATAAGTGTTGGACTTCGACCATCCCCTATTGTTACCCATCCCATAAGTGTTACAAGGATATAGCAATGAAGGAGATTGAGAGGCAAGAAACCGTAAAAATGATGCATTGGGAGAAAATCGCTAGAAATGAGCCGAGAGAAATTCCGACTTCGACCACCCCCTATTATTACCCATCCCATAAGTGTTACACGGAGATGAGAACCGTTTGGAACGGATGATTAACGAAGGAGATTGAGAGGCAAGAAATAGTGAAAATGATGCATTGGGAGAAAATCGCTCGAAATGAGCGGAGAGAAATTCGGACTTCGACCACCCCTTATTGTTACCCATCCCATAAGTGTTACAAGGAGATGAGAACGGTTTGAAACGGATGATTAACGAAGGAGATTGAGAGGCAAGAAACAGTAAAAATGATGCATTGGGAGAAAATCGCTCGAAATGAGTGGAGAGATATTCGGACTTCGACCACCCCCTATTGTTACCCATCCCATAAGTGTTACAAGGAGATGAGAACCGTTTGGAACGGATGATTAACGAAGGAGATTGAGAGGCAAGAAACAGTGAAAATGATGCATTGGGAGAAAATCGCTCGAAATGAGCCGAGAGAAATTCGGACTTCGACCCCCCCCTAGTGTTACCCATCCCATAAGTGTTGGACTTCGACCATCTCCTATTGTTACCCATCCGATAAGTGTTACCAGGATATAGTAATGAAGGAGATTGAGAGGCAAGAAACTGTGAAAATGATGCATTGGGAGAAAATCGCTCGAAATGAGCCGAGAGAAATTCGGACTTCGATCATCCCCTAGTGTTACCCATCCCATAAGTGTTACAAGGAGATGAGAACCGTTCGAAACGGATGATTAACGAAGGAGATTGAGAGGAAAGAAACAGTTAAAATGATGCATTTGGTGAAAATCGCTCGAAATGAGTGGAGAGATATTTGGACTTAGACCATCCCCTATTGTTACCCATCCCATAAGTGTTACAAGGCCCTGAGAACCGTTCGAAACGGATAAGTAACGAAGGAGATTGAGAGGCAAGAAACAGTGAAAATGACGCATTGGGAGAAAATCGCTAGAAATGAGCCGAGAGAAATTCGGACTTCGACCACCCCCTAGTGTTACCCATCCCATAAGTGTTGGACTTCGACCATCCCCTATTGTTACCCATCCCATAAGTGTTACAAGGATATAGCAATGAAGGAGATTGAGAGGCAAGAAACAGTAAAAATGATGCATTGGGAGAAAATCGCTAGAAATGAGCCGAGAGAAATTCCGACTTCGACCACCCCCTATTATTACCCATCCCATAAGTGTTACAAGGAGATGAGAACCGTTTGGAACGGATGATTACCGAAGGAGATTGAGAGGCAAGAAATAGTGAAAATGATGCATTGGGAGAAAATCGCTCGAAATGAGCGGAGAGAAATTCGGACTTCGACCACCCCTTATTGTTACCCATCCCATAAGTGTTACAAGGAGATGAGAACGGTTTGAAACGGATGATTAACGAAGGAGATTGAGAGGCAAGAAAAAGTGAAAATGATGCATTGGGAGAAAATCGCTCGAAATGAGTGGAGAGATATTCGGACTTCGACCACCCCCTATTGTTACCCATCCCATAAGTGTTACAAGGAGATGAGAACCGTTTGGAACGGATGATTAACGAAGGAGATTGAGAGGCAAGAAACAGTGAAAATGATGCCTTGGGAGAAAATCACTCGAAATGAGCGGAGTGAAATTCGGACTTCGACAACTCCGTATTGTTACCCATCCCATAAGTGTTTCAAGGAGACGAGAACCGTTTGGAACGGATGATTAACGAAGGAGATTGAGAGGCAAGAAACAGTGAAAATGATGCATTGGGAGAAAATCACTCGATATAAGCGGAGAGAAATTCGGACTTCGACAACCTCGTATTGTTACCCATCCCATAAGTGTTACAAGGAGATGAGAACCGTTCGAAACGGTTGAGTAACAAACGAGATTGAGAGGCATGAAACAGTGAAAATGATGCATTGGAAGAAAATCACTCGATATAAGCGGAGAGAAATTCGGACTTCGACCACCCCTTATTGTTACCCATCCCATAAGTGTTACAAGGAGATGAGAACTGTTTGAAACGGATGATTAACGAAGGAGATTGAGAGGCAAGAAACAGTGAAAATGATGCATTGGGAGAAAATCGCTAGAAATGAGCCGAGAGAAATTCCGACTTCGACCACCCCCTATTATTACCCATCCCATAAGTGTTACAAGGAGATGAGAACCGTTTGGAACGGATGATTAACGAAGGAGATTGAGAGGCAAGAAACAGTGAAAATGATGCATTGGGAGAAAATCGCTAGAAATGAGCCGAGAGAAATTCCGACTTCGACCACCCCCTATTATTACCCATCCCATATGTGTTACAAGGAGATGAGAACCGTTTGGAACGGATGATTAACGAAGGAGATTGAGAGGCAAGAAACAGTGAAAATGATGCATTGGGAGAAAATCGCTAGAAATGAGCCGAGAGAAATTCCGACTTCGACCACCCCCTATTATTACCCATCCCATAAGTGTTATAAGGAGATGAGAACCGTTTGAAACGGATGATTAACGAAGGAGATTGAGAGGCAAGAAACAGTGAAAATGATGCATTGGGAGAAAATCGCTAGAAATGAGCCGAGAGAAATTCCGACTTCGACCACCCCCTATTATTACCCATCCCATAAGTGTTATAAGGAGATGAGAACCGTTTGAAACGGATGATTAACGAAGGAGATTGAGAGGCAAGAAACAGTGAAAATGATGCATTGGGAGAAAATCGCTCGAAATGAGTGGAGAGATATTCGGACTTCGACCACCCCCTATTGTTACCCATCCCATAAGTGTTACAAGGAGATGAGAACCGTTTGGAACGGATGATTAACGAAGGAGATTGAGAGGCAAGAAACAGTGAAAATGATGCATTGGGAGAAAATCGCTCGAAATGAGCCGAGAGAAATTCCGACTTCGACCACCCCCTAGTGTTACCCATCTCATAAGTGTTGGACTTCGACCATCCCCTATTGTTACCCATCCCATAAGTGTTACAAGGACATGAGAACCGTTCGAAACGGATGAGTAATGAAGGAGATTGAGAGGCAAGAAACAGTGAAAATGATGCATTGGGAGAAAGTCGCTCGAAATGAGTGGAGAGATATTCGGACTTCGACCACCCCCTATTGTTACCCATCCCATAAGTGTTACAAGGAGATGAGAACCGTTTGGAACGGATGATTAACGAAGGAGATTGAGAGGTATGAAACAGTGAAAATGATGCCTCGGGAGAACATCACTCGAAATGAGCGGAGAGATATTCGGACTTCGACAACTCTGTATTGTTACCCATCCCATAAGTGTTACAAGGAGACGAGAACCGTTCGAAACGGATGAGTAACAAGGGAGATTGAGAGGCATGAAACAGTGAAAATGACGCCTTCCGAGAAAATTGCTCAAAATAAGCGGAGAGAAATTCGGACTTCGACCACCCCCTATTATTACCCATCCCATAAGTGTTACAAGGAAATGAGAACCGTTTGAAACGGATGATTAACGAAGGAGATTGAGAGGAAAGAAACAGTTAAAATGATGCATTGGGAGAAAATCGCTCGAAATGAGTGGAGAGATATTTGGACTTCGACCATCCCCTATTGTTACCCATCACATAAGTGTTACAAGGACATGAGAACCGTTCGAAACGGATGAGTAACGAAGGAGATTGAGAGGCATGAAACAATGAAAATGATGCATTGGGAGAAAATCGCTCGAAATGAGCCGAGAGAAATTCGGACTTCGACCACCCCCTAGTGTTACCCATCCCATAAGTGTTGGACTTCGACCATCCCCTATTGTTACCCATCCCATAAGTGTTACAAGGATATAGTAATGAAGGAGATTGAGAGGCAAGAAACAGTAAAATTGATGCATTGGGAGAAAATCGCTCGAAATGAGTGGAGAGATATTCGGACTTCCACCACCCCCTATTGTTACCCATCCCATAAGTGTTACAAGGACCTGAGAACCGTTCGAAACGGATGAGTAACGAAGGAGATTGAGAGGCAAGAAACAGTGAAAATGATGCATTGGGAGAAAATCGCTAGAAATGAGCCGAGAGAAATTCCGACTTCGACCACCCCCTGTTATTACCCATCCCATAAGTGTTACAAGGAGATGAGAACCGTTTGGAACGGATGATTAACGAAGGAGATTGAGAGAATGATGCATTGGGAGAAAATCGCTAGAAATGAGCCGAAAGAAATTCCGACTTCGACCACCCCCTATTATTACCCATCCCATAAGTGTTACAAGGAGATGAGAACCGTTTGGAACGGATGATTAACGAAGGAGATTGAGAGGCAAGAAATAGTGAAAATGATGCATTGGGTGAAAATCGCTCGAAATGAGTGGAGAGATATTCGGACTTCGACCACCCCCTATTGTTATCCATCCCATAAGTGTAACAAGGAGATGAGAACCGTTTGGAACGGATGATTAATGTAGGAGATTGAGAGGCAAGAAATAGTGAAAATGATGCATTGGGAGAAAATCGCTCGAAATGAGCCGAGAGAAATTCGGACTTCGACCACCTCCTAGTGTTACCCATCTCATAAGTGTTGGACTTCGACCACCCCCTATTGTTACCCATCCCATAAGTGTTACAAGGAGACGAGAACTGTTTGAAATGGATGAGTAATGAAGGAGATTGAGAGGTATGAAATAGTGAAAATGATGCCTTGGGAGAAAATCACTCGAAATGAGCGGAGAGAAATTCGGACTTCGACAACTCCGTATTGTTACCCATCCCATAAGTGTTTCAAGGAGATGAGAACCGTTTGGAACGGATGATTAACGAAGGAGATTGAGAGGCAAGAAACAGTGAAAATGATGCATTGGGAGAAAATCGCTAAAAATGAGCCGAGAGAAATTTCGACTTCGACCACCCCCTATTATTACCCATCCCATAAGTGTTACAAGGAGATGAGAACCATTTGAAACGGATGATTAACAAAGGAGATTGAGAGGCAAGAAACAGTGAAAATGATGCATTGGGAGAAAATCGCTAGAAATGAGCCGAGAGAAATTCCGACTTCGACCACCACCTATTATTACCCATCCCATAAGTGTTACAAGGAGATGAGAACCGTTTGAAACGGATGATTAACGAAGGAGATTGAGAGGCAAGAAACAGTGAAAATGATGCATTGAGAGAAAATCGCTAGAAATGAGCGGAGAGAAATTCGGACTTCGACCACCCTCTATAATTACCCATCCCATAAGAGTTACAAGGAGATGAGAACCGTTTGAAACGGATGATTAACGAAGGAGATTGAGAGGAAAGAAACAGTTAAAATGATGCATTGGGGGAAAATCGCTCGAAATGAGTGGAGAGATATTTGGACTTCGACCATCCCCTATTGTTACCCATCACATAAGTGTTACAAGGACATGAGAACCGTTCGAAACGGATGAGTAACGAAGGAGATTGAGAGGCATGAAACAATGAAAATGAAGCATTGGGAGAAAATCGCTCGAAATGAGCCGAGAGAAATTCGGACTTCGACCACCCCCTAGTGTTACCCATCCCATAAGTGTTGGACTTCGACCATCCCCTATTGTTACCCATCCCTTAAGTGTTACAAGGATATAGTAATGAAGGAGATTGAGAGGCAAGAAACAGTAAAATTGATGCATTGGGAGAAAATCGCTCGAAATGAGTGGAGAGATATTCGGACTTCGACCACCCCCTATTGTTACCCATCCCATAAGTGTTACAAGGACCTGAGAACCGTTCGAAACGGATGAGTAACGAAGGAGATTGAGAGGCAAGAAACAGTGAAAATGATGCATTGGGAGAAAATCGCTCGAAATGAGCCGAGAGAAACTCCGACTTCGACCACCACCTATTATTACCCATCCCATAAGTGTTACAAGGAGATGAGAACCGTTTGAAACGGATGATTAACGAAGGAGATTGAGAGGCAAGAAACAGTGAAAATGATGCATTGAGAGAAAATCGCTAGAAATGAGCGGAGAGAAATTCGGACTTCGACCACCCTCTATAATTACCCATCCCATAAGAGTTACAAGGAGATGAGAACTGTTTGAAACGGATGATTAACGAAGGAGATTGAGAGGAAAGAAACAGTTAAAATGATGCATTGGGGGAAAATCGCTCGAAATGAGTGGAGAGATATTTGGACTTCGACCATCCCCTATTGTTACCCATCCCATAAGTGTTACAAGGACCTGAGAACCGTTCGAAACGAATGAGTAACGAAGGAGATTGAGAGGCAAGAAACAGTGAAAATGACGCATTGGGAGAAAATCGCTCGAAATGAGCCGAGAGAAATTCGGACTTCGACCACCCCCTAGTGTTACCCATCCCATAAGTGTTGGACTTCGACCATCCCCTATTGTTACCCATCCCATAAGTGTTACAAGGATATAGTAATGAAGGAGATTGAGAGGCAAGAAACAGTAAAAATGATGCATTGGGAGAAAATCGCTCGAAATGAGTGGAGAGATATTCGGACTTCGACCACCCCCTATTGTTACCCATCCCATAAGTGTTACAAGGAGATGAGAACCGTTTGAAACGGATGATTAACGAAGGAGATTGAGAGGAAAGAAACAGTTAAAATGATGCATTGGGAGAAAATCGCTCGAAATGAGTGGAGAGATATTTGGACTTCGACCATTCCCTATTGTTACCCATCCCATAAGTGTTACAAGGACCTGAGAACCGTTCGAAACGGATGAGTAACGAAGGAGATTGAGAGGCAAGAAATAGTGAAAATGACGCATTGGGAGAAAATCGCTCGAAATGAGCCGAGAGAAATTCGGACTTCGACCACCCCCTAGTGTTACCCATCTCATAAGTGTTGGACTTCGACCATCCCCTATTGTTACCCATCCCATAAGTGTTACAAGGACCTGAGAACCGTTCGAAACGGATGAGTAACGAAGGAGATTGAGAGGCAAGAAACAGTGAAAATGACGCATTGGGAGAAAATCGCTCGAAATGAGCCGAGAGAAATTCGGACTTCGACCACCCCCTAGTGTTACCCATCCCATAAGTGTTGGACTTCGACCATCCCCTATTGTTACCCATCCCATAAGTGTTACAAGGATATAGCAATGAAGGAGATTGAGAGGCAAGAAACCGTAAAAATGATGCATTGGGAGAAAATCGCTAGAAATGAGCCGAGAGAAATTCCGACTTCGACCACCCCCTATTATTACCCATCCCATAAGTGTTACAAGGAGATGAGAACCGTTTGGAACGGATGATTAACGAAGGAGATTGAGAGGCAAGAAATAGTGAAAATGATGCATTGGGAGAAAATCGCTCGAAATGAGCGGAGAGAAATTCGGACTTCGACCACCCCTTATTGTTACCCATCCCATAAGTGTTACAAGGAGATGAGAACGGTTTGAAACGGATGATTAACGAAGGAGATTGAGAGGCAAGAAACAGTGAAAATGATGCATTGGGAGAAAATCGCTCGAAATGAGTGGAGAGATATTCGGACTTCGACCACCCCCTATTGTTACCCATCCCATAAGTGTTACAAGGAGATGAGAACCGTTTGGAACGGATGATTAACGAAGGAGATTGAGAGGCAAGAAACAGTGAAAATGATGCATTGGGAGAAAATCGCTAGAAATGAGCCGAGAGAAATTCGGACTTCGACCACCCCCTATTATTACCCATCCCATAAGTGTTACAAGGAGAAGAGAACCGTTTGGAACGGATGATTAACGAAGGAGATTGAGAGGCAAGAAACAGTGAAAATGATGCATTGGGAGAAAATCGCTCGAAATGAGCTGAGAGAAATTCCGACTTCGACCACTCCCTAGTGTTACCCATCTCATAAGTGTTGGACTTCGACCATCCCCTATTGTTACCCATCCCATAAGTGTTACAAGGCAATGAGAACCGTTCGAAACGGATGAGTAATGAAGGAGATTGAGAGGCAAGAAACAATGAAAATGATGCATTGGGAGAAAATCGCTCGAAATGAGTGGAGAGATATTCGGACTTCGACCACCCCCTATTCTTACCCATCCCATAAGTGTTACAAGGAGATGAGAACCGTGTGGAACGGATGATTAACGAAGGAGATTGAGAGGCAAGAAACAGTGAAAATGATGCATTGGGAGAAAATCGCTAGAAATGAGCCGAGAGAAATTCCGACTTCGACCACCCCCTATTATTACCCATCCCATAAGTGTTACAAGGAGATGAGAACCGTTTGAAACGGATGATTAACGAAGGAGATTGAGAGGCAAGAAACAGTGAAAATGATGCATTGGGAGAAAATCGCTCGAAATGAGTGGAGAGATATTCGGACTTCGACCACCCCCTATTGTTACCCATCCCATAAGTGTTACAAGGAGATGAGAACCGTTTGGAACGGATGATTAACGAAGGAGATTGAGAGGCAAGAAACAGTGAAAATGATGCATTGGGAGAAAATCGCTCGAAATGAGCTGAGAGAAATTCCGACTTCGACCACCCCCTAGTGTTACCCATCTCATAAGTGTTGGACTTCGACCATCCCTTATTGTTACCCATCCCATAAGTGTTACAAGGCAATGAGAACCGTTCGAAATGGATGAGTAACGAAGGAGATTGAGAGGCAAGAAACAGTGAAAATGATGCATTGGGAGAAAGTCTCTCGAAATGAGTGGAGAGATATTCGGACTTCGACCACCCCCTATTGTTACTCATCCCATAAGTGTTACAAGGAGACGAGAACTGTTTGAAATGGATGGGTAACGAAGGAGATTGAGAGGTATGAAACAGTAAAAATGATGCCTCGGGAGAACATCATTCGAAATGAGCAGAGAGGAATTTGGACTTCGACAACTCCGTATTGTTACCCATCCCATAAGCGTTACAAGGAGACGAGAACTGTTAGAAATGGATGAGTAACGAAGGAGATTGAGAGGTATGAAACAGTGAAAATGATGCCTTGGGAGAAAATTACTCGAAATGAGCGGAGAGATATTCGGACTTCGACAACTCTGTATTGTTACCCATCCCATAAGTGTTTCAAGGAGACGAGAACCGTTAGAAACGGATGAGTAACAAGGGAGATTGAGAGGCATGAAACAGTGAAAATGACGCCTTCGGAGAAAATCGCTCAAAACAAGCGGAGAGAAATTCGGACTTCGACCACCCCCTATTATTACCCATCCCATAAGTGTTACAAGGAAATGAGAACCGTTTGAAACGGATGATTAACGAAGGAGATTGAGAGGAAAGAAATAGTTAAAATGATGCATTGGGAGAAAATCGCTCGAAATGAGTGGAGAGATATTTGGACTTCGACCATCCCCTATTGTTACCCATCACATAAGTGTTACAAGGACATGAGAACCGTTCGAAACGGATGAGTAACGAAGGAGATTGAAAGGCATGAAACAGTGAAAATGATGCATTGGGAGAAAATCGCTCGAAATGAGCCGAGAGAAATTCGGACTTCGACCACCCCCTAGTGTTACCCATCCCATAAGTGTTGGACTTCGACCATCCCCTATTGTTACCCATCCCATAAGTGTTGGACTTCGACCATCCCCTATTGTTACCCATCCCATAAGTGTTACAAGGATATAGTAATGAAGGAGATTGAGAGGCAAGAAACAGTAAAAATGATGCATTGGGAGAAAATCGCTCGAAATGAGTGGAGAGATATTCGGACTTCGACCACACCCTATTGTTACCCATCGCATAAGTGTTACAAGGAGACGACAACTGTTTGCAATGGATGAGTAACGAAGGAGATTGAGAGGCATGAAACAGTGAAAATGATGCATTGGGAGAAAATCGCTCGAAATGAGCGGAGAGAAATTCGGACTTCGACAACCCCGTATTGTTACCCATCCCATAAGTGTTACAAGGAGATGAGAACCGTTCGAAACGGTTGAGTAACAAACGAGATTGAGAGGCATGAAACAGTAAAAATGATGCATTGGGAGAAAATTACTCGAAATAAGCGGAGAGAAATTCGGACTTCGACCACCCCTTATTGTTACCCATCCCATAAGTGTTACAAGGAGATGAGAATTGTTTGAAACGGATGCTTAAAGAAGGAGATTGAGAGGCAAGAAACAGTGAAAATGATGCATTGGGAGAAAATCGCTAGAAATGAGCCGAGAGAAATTCCGACTTCGACCACCCCCTGTTATTACCCATCCCATAAGTGTTACAAGGAGATGAGAACCGTTTGGAACGGATGATTAACGAAGGAGATTGAGAGGCAAGAAACAGTGAAAATGATGCATTGGGAGAAAATCGCTAGAAATGAGCCGAGAGAAATTCCGACTTCGACCACCCCCTATTATTACCTATCCCATAAGTGTTACAAGGAGATGAGAACCGTTTGGAACGGATGATTAACGAAGGAGATTGAGAGGCAAGAAATAGTGAAAATGATGCATTGGGAGAAAATCGCTCGAAATGAGCCGAGAGAAATTCGGACTTCGACCACCCCCTAGTGTTACCCATCTCATAAGTGTTGGACTTCGACCATCCCCTATTGTTACCCATCCCATAAGTGTTACAAGGACATGAGAACCGTTCGAAACAGATGAGTAATGAAGGAGATTGAGAGGCAAGAAACAGTGAAAATGATGCATTGGGAGAAAATCGCTAGAAATGAGCCGAGAGAAATTCCGACTTCGACCACCACCTATTATTACCCATCCCATAAGTGTTACAAGGAGATGAGAACCGTGTGGAACGGATGATTAACGAAGGAGATTGAGAGGCAAGAAACAGTGAAAATGATGCATTGGGAGAAAATCGCTAGAAATGAGCCGAGAGAAATTCCGACTTCGACCACCCCCTATTATTACCCATCCCATAAGTGTTACAAGGAGATGAGAACCGTTTGAAACGGATGATTAACGAAGGAGATTGAGAGGCAAGAAACAGTGAAAATGATGCATTGGGAGAAAATCGCTCGAAATAAGCCGAGAGAAATTCGGACTTCGACCACCCCCTAGTGTTACCCATCTCATAAGTGTTGGGACTTCGACCATCCCCTATTGTTACCCATCCCATAAGTGTTACAAGGACATGAGAACCGTTCGAAACAGATGAGTAATGAAGGAGATTGAGAGGCAAGAAATAGTGAAAATGATGCATTGGGAGAAAATCGCTCGAAATGAGTGGAGAGATATTCGGACTTCGACCACCCCCTATTGTTACCCATCCCATAAGTGTTACAAGGAGACGAGAACTGTTTGCAATGGATGAGTAACGAAGGAGATTGAGAGGCATGAAACAGTAAAAATGATGCATTGGGAGAAAATCACTAGATATAAGCGGAGAGAAATTCGGACTTCGACCACCCCTTATTGTTACCCATCCCATAAGTGTTACAAGGAGATGAGAACTGTTTGAAACGGATGATTAACGAAGGAGATTGAGAGGCAAGAAACAGTGAAAATGATGCATTGGGAGAAAATCGCTCGAAATGAGTGGAGAGATATTCGGACTTCGACCACCCCCTATTGTTACCCATCCCATAAGTGTTACAAGGAGATGAGAACCGTTCGGAACGGATGATTAACGAAGGAGATTGAGAGGTAAGAAACAATGAAAATGATGCATTGGGAGAAAATCGCTAGAAATGAGCCGAGAGAAATTCAGACTTCGACCACCCCCTAGTGTTACCCATCCCATAAGTGTTGGACTTCGACCATCCCCTATTGTTACCCATCCCATAAGTGTTACAAGGATATAGTAATGAAGGAGATTGAGAGGCAACAAACAGTAAAAATGATGCATTGGGAGAAAATCGCTCGAAATGAGTGGAGAGATATTCGGACTTCGACCACCCCCTATTGTTACCCATCCCATAAGTGTTACAAGGAGACGAGAACTGTTTGCAATGGATGAGTAACGAAGGAGATTGAGAGGCATGAAACAGTAAAAATGATGCATTGGGAGAAAATCACTAGATATAAGCGGAGAGAAATTCGGACTTCGACCACCCCTTATTGTTACCCATCCCATAAGTGTTACAAGGAGATGAGAACTGTTTGAAACGGATGATTAACGAAGGAGATTGAGAGGCAAGAAACAGTGAAAATGATGCATTGGGAGAAAATCGCTCGAAATGAGTGGAGAGATATTCGGACTTCGACCACCCCCTATTGTTACCCATCCCATAAGTGTTACAAGGAGATGAGAACCGTTCGGAACGGATGATTAACGAAGGAGATTGAGAGGTAAGAAACAATGAAAATGATGCATTGGGAGAAAATCGCTAGAAATGAGCCGAGAGAAATTCCGACTTCGACCACCCCCTATTATTACCCATCCCATAAGTGTTACAAGGAGATGAGAACCGTTTGGAACGGATGATTAACGAAGGAGATTGAGAGGCAAGAAATAGTGAAAATGATGCATTGGGAGAAAATCGCTCGAAATGAGCCGAGAGAAATTCGGACTTCGACCACCCCCTAGTGTTACCCATCTCATAAGTGTTGGACTTCGACCATCCCCTATTGTTACCCATCCCATAAGTGTTACAAGGACATGAGAGCCGTTCGAAACGGATGAGTAATGAAGGAGATTGAGAGGCAAGAAACAGTGAAAATGATGCATTGGGAGAAAATCGCTCGAAATGAGTGGAGAGATATTCGGACTTCAACCACCCCCTATTGTTACCCATCCCATAAGTGTTACAAGGAGATGAGAACCGTTTGGAACGGATGATTAACGAAGGACATTGAGAGGCAAGAAACAGTGAAAATGATGCATTGGGAGAAAATCGCTCGAAATGAGTGGAGAGATATTCGGACTTCGACCACCCCCTATTGTTACCCATCCCATAAGTGTTACAAGGAGATGAGAACCGTTTGGAACGGATGATTAACGAAGGAGATTGAGAGGCAAGAAACAGTGAAAATGATGCATTGGGAGAAAATCGCTAGAAATGAGCCGAAAGAAATTCCGATTTCGACCACCCCCTATTGTTACCCATCCCATAAGTGTTTCAAGGAGATGAGAACCGTTTGGAACGGATGATTAACGAAGGAGATTGAGAGGCAAGAAACAGTGAAAATGATGCATTGGGAGAAAATCGCTCGAAATGAGTGGAGAGATATTCGGACTTCGACCACCCCCTATTGTTACCCATCCCATAAGTGTTACAAGGAGATGAGAACCGTTTGGAACGGATGATTAACGAAGGAGATTGAGAGACAAGAAACAGTGAAAATGATGCATTGGGAGAAAATCGCTCGAAATGAGCCGAGAGAAATTCCGACTTCGACCACCCCCTAGTGTTACCCATCTCATAAGTGTTGGACTTCGACCACCCCCTATTGTTACCCATCCCATAAGTGTTACAAGGAGATGAGAACCGTTTGGAACGGATGATTAACGAAGGACATTGAGAGGCAAGAAACAGTGAAAATGATGCATTGGGAGAAAATCGCTCGAAATGAGTGGAGAGATATTCGGACTTCGACCACCCCCTATTGTTACCCATCCCATAAGTGTTACAAGGAGATGAGAACCGTTTGGAACGGATGATTAACGAAGGAGATTGAGAGGTAAGAAACAATGAAAATGATGCATTGGGAGAAAATCGCTAGAAATGAGCCGAGAGAAATTCCGACTTCGACCACCCCCTATTATTACCCATCCCATAAGTGTTACAAGGACATGAGAATCGTTCGAAACAGATGAGTAATGAAGGAGATTGAGAGGCAAGAAACAATGAAAATGATGCATTGTGAGAAAATCGCTCGAAATGAGTGGAGAGATATTCGGACTTCGACCACCCCCTATTCTTACCCATCCCATAAGTGTTACAAGGAGATGAGAACCGTGTGGAACGGATGATTAACGAAGGAGATTGAGAGGCAAGAAACAGTGAAAATGATGCATTGGGAGAAAATCGCTAGAAATGAGCCGAGAGAAATTCCGACTTCGACGACCCCCTATTATTACCCATCCCATAAGTGTTACAAGGAGATGAGAACCGTTTGAAACGGATGATTAACGAAGGAGATTGAGAGGCAAGAAACAGTGAAAATGATGCATTGGGAGAAAATCGCTCGAAATGAGTGGAGAGATATTCGGACTTCGACCACCCCCTATTGTTACCCATCCCATAAGTGTTACAAGGAGATGAGAACCGTTTGGAACGGATGATTAACGAAGGAGATTGAGAGGTAAGAAACAATGAAAATGATGCATTGGGAGAAAATCGCTAGAAATGAGCCGAGAGAAATTCCGACTTCGACCACCCCCTATTATTACCCATCCCATAAGTGTTACAAGGAGATGAGAACCGTTTGGAACGGATGATTAACGAAGGAGATTGAGAGGCAAGAAATAGTGAAAATGATGCATTGGGAGAAAATCGCTCGAAATGAGCCGAGAGAAATTCGGACTTCGACCACCCCCTAGTGTTACCCATCTCATAAGTGTTGGACTTCGACCATCCCCTATTGTTACCCATCCCATAAGTGTTACAAGGACATGAGAATCGTTCGAAACAGATGAGTAATGAAGGAGATTGAGAGGCAAGAAACAATGAAAATGATGCATTGTGAGAAAATCGCTCGAAATGAGTGGAGAGATATTCGGACTTCGACCACCCCCTATTCTTACCCATCCCATAAGTGTTACAAGGAGATGAGAACCGTGTGGAACGGATGATTAACGAAGGAGATTGAGAGGCAAGAAACAGTGAAAATGATGCATTGGGAGAAAATCGCTAGAAATGAGCCGAGAGAAATTCCGACTTCGACCACCCCCTATTATTACCCATCCCATAAGTGTTACAAGGAGATGAGAACCGTTTGAAACGGATGATTAACGAAGGAGATTGAGAGGCAAGAAACAGTGAAAATGATGCATTGGGAGAAAATCGCTCGAAATGAGTGGAGAGATATTCGGACTTCGACCACCCCCTATTGTTACCCATCCCATAAGTGTTACAAGGAGATGAGAACCGTTTGGAACGGATGATTAACGAAGGAGATTGAGAGACAAGAAACAGTGAAAATGATGCATTGGGAGAAAATCGCTCGAAATGAGCCGAGAGAAATTCCGACTTCGACCACCCCCTAGTGTTACCCATCTCATAAGTGTTGGACTTCGACCACCCCCTATTGTTACCCATCCCATAAGTGTTACAAGGAGATGAGAACCGTTTGGAACGGATGATTAACGAAGGACATTGAGAGGCAAGAAACAGTGAAAATGATGCATTGGGAGAAAATCGCTCGAAATGAGTGGAGAGATATTCGGACTTCGACCACCCCCTATTGTTACCCATCCCATAAGTGTTACAAGGAGATGAGAACCGTTTGGAACGGATGATTAACGAAGGAGATTGAGAGGTAAGAAACAATGAAAATGATGCATTGGGAGAAAATCGCTAGAAATGAGCCGAGAGAAATTCCGACTTCGACCACCCCCTATTATTACCCATCCCATAAGTGTTACAAGGACATGAGAATCGTTCGAAACAGATGAGTAATGAAGGAGATTGAGAGGCAAGAAACAATGAAAATGATGCATTGTGAGAAAATCGCTCGAAATGAGTGGAGAGATATTCGGACTTCGACCACCCCCTATTCTTACCCATCCCATAAGTGTTACAAGGAGATGAGAACCGTGTGGAACGGATGATTAACGAAGGAGATTGAGAGGCAAGAAACAGTGAAAATGATGCATTGGGAGAAAATCGCTAGAAATGAGCCGAGAGAAATTCCGACTTCGACCACCCCCTATTATTACCCATCCCATAAGTGTTACAAGGAGATGAGAACCGTTTGAAACGGATGATTAACGAAGGAGATTGAGAGGCAAGAAACAGTGAAAATGATGCATTGGGAGAAAATCGCTCGAAATGAGTGGAGAGATATTCGGACTTCGACCACCCCCTATTGTTACCCATCCCATAAGTGTTACAAGGAGATGAGAACCGTTTGGAACGGATGATTAACGAAGGATATTGAGAGGTAAGAAACAATGAAAATGATGCATTGGGAGAAAATCGCTAGAAATGAGCCGAGAGAAATTCCGACTTCGACCACCCCCTATTATTACCCATCCCATAAGTGTTACAAGGAGATGAGAACCGTTTGGAACGGATGATTAACGAAGGAGATTGAGAGGCAAGAAATAGTGAAAATGATGCATTGGGAGAAAATCGCTCGAAATGAGCCGAGAGAAATTCGGACTTCGACCACCCCCTAGTGTTACCCATCTCATAAGTGTTGGACTTCGACCATCCCCTATTGTTACCCATCCCATAAGTGTTACAAGGACATGAGAATCGTTCGAAACAGATGAGTAATGAAGGAGATTGAGAGGCAAGAAACAATGAAAATGATGCATTGTGAGAAAATCGCTCGAAATGAGTGGAGAGATATTCGGACTTCGACCACCCCCTATTCTTACCCATCCCATAAGTGTTACAAGGAGATGAGAACCGTGTGGAACGGATGATTAACGAAGGAGATTGAGAGGCAAGAAACAGTGAAAATGATGCATTGGGAGAAAATCGCTAGAAATGAGCCGAGAGAAATTCCGACTTCGACCACCCCCTATTATTACCCATCCCATAAGTGTTACAAGGAGATGAGAACCGTTTGAAACGGATGATTAACGAAGGAGATTGAGAGGCAAGAAACAGTGAAAATGATGCATTGGGAGAAAATCGCTCGAAATGAGTGGAGAGATATTCGGACTTCGACCACCCCCTATTGTTACCCATCCCATAAGTGTTACAAGGAGATGAGAACCGTTTGGAACGGATGATTAACGAAGGAGATTGAGAGGTAAGAAACAATGAAAATGATGCATTGGGAGAAAATCGCTAGAAATGAGCCGAGAGAAATTCCGACTTCGACCACCCCCTATTATTACCCATCCCATAAGTGTTACAAGGAGATGAGAACCGTTTGGAACGGATGATTAACGAAGGAGATTGAGAGGCAAGAAATAGTGAAAATGATGCATTGGGAGAAAATCGCTCGAAATGAGCCGAGAGAAATTCGGACTTCGACCACCCCCTAGTGTTACCCATCTCATAAGTGTTGGACTTTGACCATCCCCTATTGTTACCCATCCCATAAGTGTTACAAGGACATGAGAATCGTTCGAAACAGATGAGTAATGAAGGAGATTGAGAGGCAAGAAACAATGAAAATGATGCATTGTGAGAAAATCGCTCGAAATGAGTGGAGAGATATTCGGACTTCGACCACCCCCTATTCTTACCCATCCCATAAGTGTTACAAGGAGATGAGAACCGTGTGGAACGGATGATTAACGAAGGAGATTGAGAGGCAAGAAACAGTGAAAATGATGCATTGGGAGAAAATCGCTAGAAATGAGCCGAGAGAAATTCCGACTTCGACCACCCCCTATTATTACCCATCCCATAAGTGTTACAAGGAGATGAGAACCGTTTGGAACGGATGATTAACGAAGGAGATTGAGAGGCAAGAAATAGTGAAAATGATGCATTGGGAGAAAATCGCTCGAAATGAGCCGAGAGAAATTCGGACTTCGACCACCCCCTAGTGTTACCCATCTCATAAGTGTTGGACTTCGACCATCCCCTATTGTTACCCATCCCATAAGTGTTACAAGGACATGAGAATCGTTCGAAACAGATGAGTAATGAAGGAGATTGAGAGGCAAGAAACAATGAAAATGATGCATTGTGAGAAAATCGCTCGAAATGAGTGGAGAGATATTCGGACTTCGACCACCCCCTATTCTTACCCATCCCATAAGTGTTACAAGGAGATGAGAACCGTGTGGAACGGATGATTAACGAAGGAGATTGAGAGGCAAGAAACAGTGAAAATGATGCATTGGGAGAAAATCGCTAGAAATGAGCCGAGAGAAATTCCGACTTCGACCACCCCCTATTATTACCCATCCCATAAGTGTTACAAGGAGATGAGAACCGTTTGAAACGGATGATTAACGAAGGAGATTGAGAGGCAAGAAACAGTGAAAATGATGCATTGGGAGAAAATCGCTCGAAATGAGTGGAGAGATATTCGGACTTCGACCACCCCCTATTGTTACCCATCCCATAAGTGTTACAAGGAGATGAGAACCGTTTGGAACGGATGATTAACGAAGGAGATTGAGAGACAAGAAACAGTGAAAATGATGCATTGGGAGAAAATCGCTCGAAATGAGCCGAGAGAAATTCCGACTTCGACCACCCCCTAGTGTTACCCATCTCATAAGTGTTGGACTTCGACCACCCCCTATTGTTACCCATCCCATAAGTGTTACAAGGAGATGAGAACCGTTTGGAACGGATGATTAACGAAGGACATTGAGAGGCAAGAAACAGTGAAAATGATGCATTGGGAGAAAATCGCTCGAAATGAGTGGAGAGATATTCGGACTTCGACCACCCCCTATTGTTACCCATCCCATAAGTGTTACAAGGAGATGAGAACCGTTTGGAACGGATGATTAACGAAGGAGATTGAGAGGTAAGAAACAATGAAAATGATGCATTGGGAGAAAATCGCTAGAAATGAGCCGAGAGAAATTCCGACTTCGACCACCCCCTATTATTACCCATCCCATAAGTGTTACAAGGACATGAGAATCGTTCGAAACAGATGAGTAATGAAGGAGATTGAGAGGCAAGAAACAATGAAAATGATGCATTGTGAGAAAATCGCTCGAAATGAGTGGAGAGATATTCGGACTTCGACCACCCCCTATTCTTACCCATCCCATAAGTGTTACAAGGAGATGAGAACCGTGTGGAACGGATGATTAACGAAGGAGATTGAGAGGCAAGAAACAGTGAAAATGATGCATTGGGAGAAAATCGCTAGAAATGAGCCGAGAGAAATTCCGACTTCGACCACCCCCTATTATTACCCATCCCATAAGTGTTACAAGGAGATGAGAACCGTTTGAAACGGATGATTAACGAAGGAGATTGAGAGGCAAGAAACAGTGAAAATGATGCATTGGGAGAAAATCGCTCGAAATGAGTGGAGAGATATTCGGACTTCGACCACCCCCTATTGTTACCCATCCCATAAGTGTTACAAGGAGATGAGAACCGTTTGGAACGGATGATTAACGAAGGAGATTGAGAGACAAGAAACAGTGAAAATGATGCATTGGGAGAAAATCGCTCGAAATGAGCCGAGAGAAATTCCGACTTCGACCACCCCCTAGTGTTACCCATCTCATAAGTGTTGGACTTCGACCACCCCCTATTGTTACCCATCCCATAAGTGTTACAAGGAGATGAGAACCGTTTGGAACGGATGATTAACGAAGGACATTGAGAGGCAAGAAACAGTGAAAATGATGCATTGGGAGAAAATCGCTCGAAATGAGTGGAGAGATATTCGGACTTCGACCACCCCCTATTGTTACCCATCCCATAAGTGTTACAAGGAGATGAGAACCGTTTGGAACGGATGATTAACGAAGGAGATTGAGAGGTAAGAAACAATGAAAATGATGCATTGGGAGAAAATCGCTAGAAATGAGCCGAGAGAAATTCCGACTTCGACCACCCCCTATTATTACCCATCCCATAAGTGTTACAAGGACATGAGAATCGTTCGAAACAGATGAGTAATGAAGGAGATTGAGAGGCAAGAAACAATGAAAATGATGCATTGTGAGAAAATCGCTCGAAATGAGTGGAGAGATATTCGGACTTCGACCACCCCCTATTCTTACCCATCCCATAAGTGTTACAAGGAGATGAGAACCGTGTGGAACGGATGATTAACGAAGGAGATTGAGAGGCAAGAAACAGTGAAAATGATGCATTGGGAGAAAATCGCTAGAAATGAGCCGAGAGAAATTCCGACTTCGACCACCCCCTATTATTACCCATCCCATAAGTGTTACAAGGAGATGAGAACCGTTTGAAACGGATGATTAACGAAGGAGATTGAGAGGCAAGAAACAGTGAAAATGATGCATTGGGAGAAAATCGCTCGAAATGAGTGGAGAGATATTCGGACTTCGACCACCCCCTATTGTTACCCATCCCATAAGTGTTACAAGGAGATGAGAACCGTTTGGAACGGATGATTAACGAAGGATATTGAGAGGTAAGAAACAATGAAAATGATGCATTGGGAGAAAATCGCTAGAAATGAGCCGAGAGAAATTCCGACTTCGACCACCCCCTATTATTACCCATCCCATAAGTGTTACAAGGAGATGAGAACCGTTTGGAACGGATGATTAACGAAGGAGATTGAGAGGCAAGAAATAGTGAAAATGATGCATTGGGAGAAAATCGCTCGAAATGAGCCGAGAGAAATTCGGACTTCGACCACCCCCTAGTGTTACCCATCTCATAAGTGTTGGACTTCGACCATCCCCTATTGTTACCCATCCCATAAGTGTTACAAGGACATGAGAATCGTTCGAAACAGATGAGTAATGAAGGAGATTGAGAGGCAAGAAACAATGAAAATGATGCATTGTGAGAAAATCGCTCGAAATGAGTGGAGAGATATTCGGACTTCGACCACCCCCTATTCTTACCCATCCCATAAGTGTTACAAGGAGATGAGAACCGTGTGGAACGGATGATTAACGAAGGAGATTGAGAGGCAAGAAACAGTGAAAATGATGCATTGGGAGAAAATCGCTAGAAATGAGCCGAGAGAAATTCCGACTTCGACCACCCCCTATTATTACCCATCCCATAAGTGTTACAAGGAGATGAGAACCGTTTGAAACGGATGATTAACGAAGGAGATTGAGAGGCAAGAAACAGTGAAAATGATGCATTGGGAGAAAATCGCTCGAAATGAGTGGAGAGATATTCGGACTTCGACCACCCCCTATTGTTACCCATCCCATAAGTGTTACAAGGAGATGAGAACCGTTTGGAACGGATGATTAACGAAGGAGATTGAGAGGTAAGAAACAATGAAAATGATGCATTGGGAGAAAATCGCTAGAAATGAGCCGAGAGAAATTCCGACTTCGACCACCCCCTATTATTACCCATCCCATAAGTGTTACAAGGAGATGAGAACCGTTTGGAACGGATGATTAACGAAGGAGATTGAGAGGCAAGAAATAGTGAAAATGATGCATTGGGAGAAAATCGCTCGAAATGAGCCGAGAGAAATTCGGACTTCGACCACCCCCTAGTGTTACCCATCTCATAAGTGTTGGACTTTGACCATCCCCTATTGTTACCCATCCCATAAGTGTTACAAGGACATGAGAATCGTTCGAAACAGATGAGTAATGAAGGAGATTGAGAGGCAAGAAACAATGAAAATGATGCATTGTGAGAAAATCGCTCGAAATGAGTGGAGAGATATTCGGACTTCGACCACCCCCTATTCTTACCCATCCCATAAGTGTTACAAGGAGATGAGAACCGTGTGGAACGGATGATTAACGAAGGAGATTGAGAGGCAAGAAACAGTGAAAATGATGCATTGGGAGAAAATCGCTAGAAATGAGCCGAGAGAAATTCCGACTTCGACCACCCCCTATTATTACCCATCCCATAAGTGTTACAAGGAGATGAGAACCGTTTGGAACGGATGATTAACGAAGGAGATTGAGAGGCAAGAAATAGTGAAAATGATGCATTGGGAGAAAATCGCTCGAAATGAGCCGAGAGAAATTCGGACTTCGACCACCCCCTAGTGTTACCCATCTCATAAGTGTTGGACTTCGACCATCCCCTATTGTTACCCATCCCATAAGTGTTACAAGGACATGAGAATCGTTCGAAACAGATGAGTAATGAAGGAGATTGAGAGGCAAGAAACAATGAAAATGATGCATTGTGAGAAAATCGCTCGAAATGAGTGGAGAGATATTCGGACTTCGACCACCCCCTATTCTTACCCATCCCATAAGTGTTACAAGGAGATGAGAACCGTGTGGAACGGATGATTAACGAAGGAGATTGAGAGGCAAGAAAACAGTGAAAATGATGCATTGGGAGAAAATCGCTAGAAATGAGCCGAGAGAAATTCCGACTTCGACCACCCCCTATTATTACCCATCCCATAAGTGTTACAAGGAGATGAGAACCGTTTGAAACGGATGATTAACGAAGGAGATTGAGAGGCAAGAAACAGTGAAAATGATGCATTGGGAGAAAATCGCTCGAAATGAGTGGAGAGATATTCGGACTTCGACCACCCCCTATTGTTACCCATCCCATAAGTGTTACAAGGAGATGAGAACCGTTTGGAACGGATGATTAACGAAGGAGATTGAGAGACAAGAAACAGTGAAAATGATGCATTGGGAGAAAATCGCTCGAAATGAGCCGAGAGAAATTCCGACTTCGACCACCCCCTAGTGTTACCCATCTCATAAGTGTTGGACTTCGACCACCCCCTATTGTTACCCATCCCATAAGTGTTACAAGGAGATGAGAACCGTTTGGAACGGATGATTAACGAAGGACATTGAGAGGCAAGAAACAGTGAAAATGATGCATTGGGAGAAAATCGCTCGAAATGAGTGGAGAGATATTCGGACTTCGACCACCCCCTATTGTTACCCATCCCATAAGTGTTACAAGGAGATGAGAACCGTTTGGAACGGATGATTAACGAAGGAGATTGAGAGGTAAGAAACAATGAAAATGATGCATTGGGAGAAAATCGCTAGAAATGAGCCGAGAGAAATTCCGACTTCGACCACCCCCTATTATTACCCATCCCATAAGTGTTACAAGGACATGAGAATCGTTCGAAACAGATGAGTAATGAAGGAGATTGAGAGGCAAGAAACAATGAAAATGATGCATTGTGAGAAAATCGCTCGAAATGAGTGGAGAGATATTCGGACTTCGACCACCCCCTATTCTTACCCATCCCATAAGTGTTACAAGGAGATGAGAACCGTGTGGAACGGATGATTAACGAAGGAGATTGAGAGGCAAGAAACAGTGAAAATGATGCATTGGGAGAAAATCGCTAGAAATGAGCCGAGAGAAATTCCGACTTCGACCACCCCCTATTATTACCCATCCCATAAGTGTTACAAGGAGATGAGAACCGTTTGAAACGGATGATTAACGAAGGAGATTGAGAGGCAAGAAACAGTGAAAATGATGCATTGGGAGAAAATCGCTCGAAATGAGTGGAGAGATATTCGGACTTCGACCACCCCCTATTGTTACCCATCCCATAAGTGTTACAAGGAGATGAGAACCGTTTGGAACGGATGATTAACGAAGGAGATTGAGAGGTAAGAAACAATGAAAATGATGCATTGGGAGAAAATCGCTAGAAATGAGCCGAGAGAAATTCCGACTTCGACCACCCCCTATTATTACCCATCCCATAAGTGTTACAAGGAGATGAGAACCGTTTGGAACGGATGATTAACGAAGGAGATTGAGAGGCAAGAAATAGTGAAAATGATGCATTGGGAGAAAATCGCTCGAAATGAGCCGAGAGAAATTCGGACTTCGACCACCCCCTAGTGTTACCCATCTCATAAGTGTTGGACTTTGACCATCTCCTATTGTTACCCATCCCATAAGTGTTACAAGGACATGAGAATCGTTCGAAACAGATGAGTAATGAAGGAGATTGAGAGGCAAGAAACAATGAAAATGATGCATTGTGAGAAAATCGCTCGAAATGAGTGGAGAGATATTCGGACTTCGACCACCCCCTATTCTTACCCATCCCATAAGTGTTACAAGGAGATGAGAACCGTGTGGAACGGATGATTAACGAAGGAGATTGAGAGGCAAGAAACAGTGAAAATGATGCATTGGGAGAAAATCGCTAGAAATGAGCCGAGAGAAATTCCGACTTCGACCACCCCCTATTATTACCCATCCCATAAGTGTTACAAGGAGATGAGAACCGTTTGAAACGGATGATTAACGAAGGAGATTGAGAGGCAAGAAACAGTGAAAATGATGCATTGGGAGAAAATCGCTCGAAATGAGTGGAGAGATATTCGGACTTCGACCACCCCCTATTGTTACCCATCCCATAAGTGTTTCAAGGAGACGAGAACCGTTTGGAACGGATGATTAACGAAGGAGATTGAGAGGCAAGAAACAGTGAAAATATTGCATTGGGAGAAAATCACTCGATATAAGCGGAGAGAAATTCGGACTTCGACAACCTCGTATTGTTACCCATCCCATAAGTGTTACAAGGAGATGAGAACCGTTCGAAACGGTTGAGTAACAAACGAGATTGAGAGGCATGAAACAGTGAAAATGATGCATTGGGAGAAAATCACTCGATATAAGCGGAGAGAAATTCGGACTTCGACCACCCCTTATTGTTACCCATCCCATAAGTGTTACAAGGAGATGAGAACTGTTTGAAACGGATGATTAACGAAGGAGATTGAGAGGCAAGAAACAGTGAAAATGATGCATTGGGAGAAAATCGCTAGAAATGAGCCGAGAGAAATTCCGACTTCGACCACCCCCTATTATTACCCATCCCATAAGTGTTACAAGGAGATGAGAACCGTTTGGAACGGATGATTAACGAAGGAGATTGAGAGGCAAGAAACAGTGAAAATGATGCATTGGGAGAAAATCGCTAGAAATGAGCCGAGAGAAATTCCGACTTCGACCACCCCCTATTATTACCCATCCCATAAGTGTTACAAGGAGATGAGAACCGTTTGGAACGGATGATTAACGAAGGAGATTGAGAGGCAAGAAACAGTGAAAATGATGCATTGGGAGAAAATCGCTAGAAATGAGCCGAGAGAAATTCCGACTGCGACCACCCCCTATTATTACCCATCCCATAAGTGTTACAAGGAAATGAGAACCGTTTGAAACGGATGATTAACGAAGGAGATTGAGAGGAAAGAAATAGTTAAAATGATGCATTGGGAGAAAATCGCTCGAAATGAGTGGAGAGATATTTGGATTTCGACCATCCCCTATTGTTACCCATCACATAAGTGTTACAAGGACATGAGAACCGTTCGAAACGGATGAGTAACGAAGGAGATTGAGAGGCATGAAACAGTGAAAATGATGCATTGGGAGAAAATCGCTCGAAATGAGCCGAGAGAAATTCGGACTTCGACCACCCCCTAGTGTTACCCATCCCATAAGTGTTGGACTTCGACCATCCCCTATTGTTACCCATCCATAAGTGTTACAAGGATATAGTAATGAAGGAGATTGAGAGGCAAGAAACAGTAAAAATGATGCATTGGGAGAAAATCGCTCGAAATGAGTGGAGAGATATTCGGACTTCGACCACCCCCTATTGTTACCCATCGCATAAGTGTTACAAGGAGACGACAACTGTTTGCAATGGATGAGTAACGAAGGAGATTGAGAGGAATGAAACAGTGAAAATGATGCATTGGGAGAAAATCGCTCGAAATGAGCGGAGAGAAATTCGGACTTCGACAACCCCGTATTGTTACCCATCCCATAAGTGTTACAAGGAGATGAGAACCGTTCGAAACGGTTGAGTAACAAACGAGATTGAGAGGCATGAAACAGTAAAAATGATGCATTGGGAGAAAATCACTCGAAATAAGCGGAGAGAAATTCGGACTTCGACCACCCCTTATTGTTACCCATCCCATAAGTGTTACAAGGAGATGAGAATTGTTTGAAACGGGTGATTAAAGAAGGAGATTGAGAGGCAAGAAACAGTGAAAATGATGCATTGGGAGAAAATCGCTAGAAATGAGCCGAGAGAAATTCCGACTTCGACCACCCCCTGTTATTACCCATCCTATAAGTGTTACAAGGAGATGAGAACCGTTTGGAACGGATGATTAACAAAGGAGATTGAGAGGCAAGAAACAGTGAAAATGATGCATTGAGAGAAAATCGCTAGAAATGAGCCGAGAGAAATTCCGACTTCGACCACCCCCTATTATTACCCATCCCATAAGTGTTACAAGGAGATGAGAACCGTTTGGAACGGATGATTAACGAAGGAGATTGAGAGGCAAGAAATAGTGAAAATGATGCATTGGGAGAAAATCGCTCGAAATGAGTGGAGAGAAATTCCGACTTCGACCACCCCCTATTATTACCCATCCCATAAGTGTTACAAGGAGATGAGAACCGTTTGAAACGGATGATTAACGAAGGAGATTGAGAGGCAAGAAACAGTGAAAATGATGCATTGGGAGAAAATCGCTCGAAATGAGTGGAGAGATATTCGGACTTCGACCACCCCCTATTGTTACCCATCCCATAAGTGTTACAAGGAGATGAGAACCGTTTGGAACGGATGATTAACGAAGGAGATTGAGAGGTAAGAAACAATGAAAATGATGCATTGGGAGAAAATCGCTCGAAATGAGCTGAGAGAAATTCCGACTTCGACCACCCCCTATTATTACCCATCCCATAAGTGTTACAAGGAGATGAGAACCGTGTGGAACGGATGATTAACGAAGGAGATTGAGAGGCAAGAAACAGTGAAAATGATGCATTGGGAGAAAATCGCTAGAAATGAGCCGAGAGAAATTCCGACTTCGACCACCCCCTATTATTACCCATCCCATAAGTGTTACAAGGAGATGAGAACCGTTTGAAACGGATGATTAACGAAGGAGATTGAGAGGCAAGAAACAGTGAAAATGATGCATTGGGAGAAAATCGCTCGAAATGAGTGGAGAGATATTCGGACTTCGACCACCCCCTATTGTTACCCATCCCATAAGTGTTACAAGGAGATGAGAACCGTTTGGAACGGATGATTAACGAAGGAGATTGAGAGGTAAGAAACAATGAAAATGATGCATTGGGAGAAAATCGCTCGAAATGAGCTGAGAGAAATTCCGACTTCGACCACCCCCTATTATTACCCATCCCATAAGTGTTACAAGGAGATGAGAACCGTGTGGAACGGATGATTAACGAAGGAGATTGAGAGGCAAGAAACAGTGAAAATGATGCATTGGGAGAAAATCGCTAGAAATGAGCCGAGAGAAATTCCGACTTCGACCACCCCCTATTATTACCCATCCCATAAGTGTTACAAGGAGATGAGAACCGTTTGAAACGGATGATTAACGAAGGAGATTGAGAGGCAAGAAACAGTGAAAATGATGCATTGGGAGAAAATCGCTCGAAATGAGTGGAGAGATATTCGGACTTCGACCACCCCCTATTGTTACCCATCCCATAAGTGTTACAAGGAGATGAGAACCGTTTGAAACGGATGATTAACGAAGGAGATTGAGAGGCAAGAAACAGTGAAAATGATGCATTGGGAGAAAATCGCTCGAAATGAGTGGAGAGATATTCGGACTTCGACCACCCCCTATTGTTACCCATCCCATAAGTGTTTCAAGGAGACGAGAACCGTTTGGAACGGATGATTAACGAAGGAGATTGAGAGGCAAGAAACAGTGAAAATATTGCATTGGGAGAAAATCACTCGATATAAGCGGAGAGAAATTCGGACTTCGACAACCTCGTATTGTTACCCATCCCATAAGTGTTACAAGGAGATGAGAACCGTTCGAAACGGTTGAGTAACAAACGAGATTGAGAGGCATGAAACAGTGAAAATGATGCATTGGGAGAAAATCACTCGATATAAGCGGAGAGAAATTCGGACTTCGACCACCCCTTATTGTTACCCATCCCATAAGTGTTACAAGGAGATGAGAACTGTTTGAAACGGATGATTAACGAAGGAGATTGAGAGGCAAGAAACAGTGAAAATGATGCATTGGGAGAAAATCGCTAGAAATGAGCCGAGAGAAATTCCGACTTCGACCACCCCCTATTATTACCCATCCCATAAGTGTTACAAGGAGATGAGAACCGTTTGGAACGGATGATTAACGAAGGAGATTGAGAGGCAAGAAACAGTGAAAATGATGCATTGGGAGAAAATCGCTAGAAATGAGCCGAGAGAAATTCCGACTTCGACCACCCCCTATTATTACCCATCCCATAAGTGTTACAAGGAGATGAGAACCGTTTGGAACGGATGATTAACGAAGGAGATTGAGAGGCAAGAAACAGTGAAAATGATGCATTGGGAGAAAATCGCTAGAAATGAGCCGAGAGAAATTCCGACTGCGACCACCCCCTATTATTACCCATCCCATAAGTGTTACAAGGAAATGAGAACCGTTTGAAACGGATGATTAACGAAGGAGATTGAGAGGAAAGAAATAGTTAAAATGATGCATTGGGAGAAAATCGCTCGAAATGAGTGGAGAGATATTTGGACTTCGACCATCCCCTATTGTTACCCATCACATAAGTGTTACAAGGACATGAGAACCGTTCGAAACGGATGAGTAACGAAGGAGATTGAGAGGCATGAAACAGTGAAAATGATGCATTGGGAGAAAATCGCTCGAAATGAGCCGAGAGAAATTCGGACTTCGACCACCCCCTAGTGTTACCCATCCCATAAGTGTTGGACTTCGACCATCCCCTATTGTTACCCATCCCATAAGTGTTACAAGGATATAGTAATGAAGGAGATTGAGAGGCAAGAAACAGTAAAAATGATGCATTGGGAGAAAATCGCTCGAAATGAGTGGAGAGATATTCGGACTTCGACCACCCCCTATTGTTACCCATCGCATAAGTGTTACAAGGAGACGACAACTGTTTGCAATGGATGAGTAACGAAGGAGATTGAGAGGAATGAAACAGTGAAAATGATGCATTGGGAGAAAATCGCTCGAAATGAGCGGAGAGAAATTCGGACTTCGACAACCCCGTATTGTTACCCATCCCATAAGTGTTACAAGGAGATGAGAACCGTTCGAAACGGTTGAGTAACAAACGAGATTGAGAGGCATGAAACAGTAAAAATGATGCATTGGGAGAAAATCACTCGAAATAAGCGGAGAGAAATTCGGACTTCGACCACCCCTTATTGTTACCCATCCCATAAGTGTTACAAGGAGATGAGAATTGTTTGAAACGGGTGATTAAAGAAGGAGATTGAGAGGCAAGAAACAGTGAAAATGATGCATTGGGAGAAAATCGCTAGAAATGAGCCGAGAGAAATTCCGACTTCGACCACCCCCTGTTATTACCCATCCTATAAGTGTTACAAGGAGATGAGAACCGTTTGGAACGGATGATTAACAAAGGAGATTGAGAGGCAAGAAACAGTGAAAATGATGCATTGAGAGAAAATCGCTAGAAATGAGCCGAGAGAAATTCCGACTTCGACCACCCCCTATTATTACCCATCCCATAAGTGTTACAAGGAGATGAGAACCGTTTGGAACGGATGATTAACGAAGGAGATTGAGAGGCAAGAAATAGTGAAAATGATGCATTGGGAGAAAATCGCTCGAAATGAGTGGAGAGAAATTCCGACTTCGACCACCCCCTATTATTACCCATCCCATAAGTGTTACAAGGAGATGAGAACCGTTTGAAACGGATGATTAACGAAGGAGATTGAGAGGCAAGAAACAGTGAAATGATGCATTGGGAGAAAATCGCTCGAAATGAGTGGAGAGATATTCGGACTTCGACCACCCCCTATTGTTACCCATCCCATAAGTGTTACAAGGAGATGAGAACCGTTTGGAACGGATGATTAACGAAGGAGATTGAGAGGTAAGAAACAATGAAAATGATGCATTGGGAGAAAATCGCTCGAAATGAGCTGAGAGAAATTCCGACTTCGACCACCCCCTATTATTACCCATCCCATAAGTGTTACAAGGAGATGAGAACCGTGTGGAACGGATGATTAACGAAGGAGATTGAGAGGCAAGAAACAGTGAAAATGATGCATTGGGAGAAAATCGCTAGAAATGAGCCGAGAGAAATTCCGACTTCGACCACCCCCTATTATTACCCATCCCATAAGTGTTACAAGGAGATGAGAACCGTTTGAAACGGATGATTAACGAAGGAGATTGAGAGGCAAGAAACAGTGAAAATGATGCATTGGGAGAAAATCGCTCGAAATGAGTGGAGAGATATTCGGACTTCGACCACCCCCTATTGTTACCCATCCCATAAGTGTTACAAGGAGATGAGAACCGTTTGGAACGGATGATTAACGAAGGAGATTGAGAGGTAAGAAACAATGAAAATGATGCATTGGGAGAAAATCGCTCGAAATGAGCTGAGAGAAATTCCGACTTCGACCACCCCCTATTATTACCCATCCCATAAGTGTTACAAGGAGATGAGAACCGTGTGGAACGGATGATTAACGAAGGAGATTGAGAGGCAAGAAACAGTGAAAATGATGCATTGGGAGAAAATCGCTAGAAATGAGCCGAGAGAAATTCCGACTTCGACCACCCCCTATTATTACCCATCCCATAAGTGTTACAAGGAGATGAGAACCGTTTGAAACGGATGATTAACGAAGGAGATTGAGAGGTAAGAAACAGTGAAAATGATGCATTGGGAGAAAATCGCTCGAAATGAGTGGAGAGATATTCGGACTTCGACCACCCCCTATTGTTACCCATCCCATAAGTGTTACAAGGAGATGAGAACCGTTTGGAACGGATGATTAACGAAGGAGATTGAGAGGCAAGAAACAGTGAAAATGATGCATTGGGAGAAAATCGCTCGAAATGAGCTGAGAGAAATTCCGACTTCGACCACCCCCTAGTGTTACCCATCTCATAAGTGTTGGACTTAGACCATCCCCTATTGTTACCCATCCCATAAGTGTTACAAGGCAATGAGAACCGTTCGAAACGGATGAGTAATGAAGGAGATTGAGAGGCAAGAAACAGTGAAAATGATGCATTGGGAGAAAATCTCTCGAAATGAGTGGAGAGATATTCGGACTTCGACCACCCCCTATTGTTACCCATCCCATAAGTGTTACAAGGAGACGAGAACTGTTTGAAATGGATGGGTAACGAAGGAGATTGAGAGGTATGAAACAGTAAAAATGATGCCTCGGGAGAACATCATTCGAAATGAGCGGAGAGGAATTCGGACTTCGACAACTCCGTATTGTTACCCATCCCATAAGCGTTACAAGGAGACGAGAACTGTTAGAAATGGATGAGTAACGAAGGAGATTGAAAGGTATGAAACAGTGAAAATGATGCCTTGGGAGAAAATTACTCGAAATGAGCGGAGAGATATTCGGACTTCGACAACTCTGTATTGTTACCCATCCCATAAGTGTTTCAAGGAGACGAGAACCGTTCGAAACGGATGAGTAACAAGGGAGATTGAGAGGCATGAAACAGTGAAAATGACGCCTTCGGAGAAAATCGCTCAAAACAAGCGGAGAGAAATTCGGACTTCGACCACCCCCTATTATTACCTATCCCATAAGTGTTACAAGGAAATGAGAACCGTTTGAAACGGATGATTAACGAAGGAGATTGAGAGGAAAGAAATAGTTAAAATGATGCATTGGGAGAAAATCGCTCGAAATGAGTGGAGAGATATTTGGACTTCGACCATCCCCTATTGTTACCCATCACATAAGTGTTACAAGGACATGAGAACCGTTCGAAACGGATGAGTAACGAAGGAGATTGAGAGGCATGAAACAGTGAAAATGATGCATTGGGAGAAAATCGCTCGAAATGAGCCGAGAGAAATTCGGACTTCGACCACCCCCTAGTGTTACCCATCCCATAAGTGTTGGACTTCGACCATCCCCTATTGTTACCCATCCCATAAGTGTTACAAGGATATAGTAATGAAGGAGATTGAGAGGCAAGAAACAGTAAAAATGATGCATTGGGAGAAAATCGCTCGAAATGAGTGGAGAGATATTCGGACTTCGACCACCCCCTATTGTTACCCATCGCATAAGTGTTACAAGGAGACGACAACTGTTTGCAATGGATGAGTAACGAAGGAGATTGAGAGGAATGAAACAGTGAAAATGATGCATTGGGAGAAAATCGCTCGAAATGAGCGGAGAGAAATTCGGACTTCGACAACCCCGTATTGTTACCCATCCCATAAGTGTTACAAGGAGATGAGAACCGTTCGAAACGGTTGAGTAACAAACGAGATTGAGAGGCATGAAACAGTAAAAATGATGCATTGGGAGAAAATCACTCGAAATAAGCGGAGAGAAATTCGGACTTCGACCACCCCTTATTGTTACCCATCCCATAAGTGTTACAAGGAGATGAGAATTGTTTGAAACGGGTGATTAAAGAAGGAGATTGAGAGGCAAGAAACAGTGAAAATGATGCATTGGGAGAAAATCGCTAGAAATGAGCCGAGAGAAATTCCGACTTCGACCACCCCCTGTTATTACCCATCCTATAAGTGTTACAAGGAGATGAGAACCGTTTGGAACGGATGATTAACAAAGGAGATTGAGAGGCAAGAAACAGTGAAAATGATGCATTGAGAGAAAATCGCTAGAAATGAGCCGAGAGAAATTCCGACTTCGACCACCCCCTATTATTACCCATCCCATAAGTGTTACAAGGAGATGAGAACCGTTTGGAACGGATGATTAACGAAGGAGATTGAGAGGCAAGAAATAGTGAAAATGATGCATTGGGAGAAAATCGCTCGAAATGAGGGGAGAGAAATTCCGACTTCGACCACCCCCTATTATTACCCATCCCATAAGTGTTACAAGGAGATGAGAACCGTTTGAAACGGATGATTAACGAAGGAGATTGAGAGGCAAGAAACAGTGAAAATGATGCATTGGGAGAAAATCGCTCGAAATGAGTGGAGAGATATTCGGACTTCGACCACCCCCTATTGTTACCCATCCCATAAGTGTTACAAGGAGATGAGAACCGTTTGGAACGGATGATTAACGAAGGAGATTGAGAGGTAAGAAACAATGAAAATGATGCATTGGGAGAAAATCGCTCGAAATGAGCTGAGAGAAATTCCGACTTCGACCACCCCCTATTATTACCCATCCCATAAGTGTTACAAGGAGATGAGAACCGTGTGGAACGGATGATTAACGAAGGAGATTGAGAGGCAAGAAACAGTGAAAATGATGCATTGGGAGAAAATCGCTAGAAATGAGCCGAGAGAAATTCCGACTTCGACCACCCCCTATTATTACCCATCCCATAAGTGTTACAAGGAGATGAGAACCGTTTGAAACGGATGATTAACGAAGGAGATTGAGAGGCAAGAAACAGTGAAAATGATGCATTGGGAGAAAATCGCTCGAAATGAGTGGAGAGATATTCGGACTTCGACCACCCCCTATTGTTACCCATCCCATAAGTGTTACAAGGAGATGAGAACCGTTTGGAACGGATGATTAACGAAGGAGATTGAGAGGTAAGAAACAATGAAAATGATGCATTGGGAGAAAATCGCTCGAAATGAGCTGAGAGAAATTCCGACTTCGACCACCCCCTATTATTACCCATCCCATAAGTGTTACAAGGAGATGAGAACCGTGTGGAACGGATGATTAACGAAGGAGATTGAGAGGCAAGAAACAGTGAAAATGATGCATTGGGAGAAAATCGCTAGAAATGAGCCGAGAGAAATTCCGACTTCGACCACCCCCTATTATTACCCATCCCATAAGTGTTACAAGGAGATGAGAACCGTTTGAAACGGATGATTAACGAAGGAGATTGAGAGGTAAGAAACAGTGAAAATGATGCATTGGGAGAAAATCGCTCGAAATGAGTGGAGAGATATTCGGACTTCGACCACCCCCTATTGTTACCCATCCCATAAGTGTTACAAGGAGATGAGAACCGTTTGGAACGGATGATTAACGAAGGAGATTGAGAGGCAAGAAACAGTGAAAATGATGCATTGGGAGAAAATCGCTCGAAATGAGCTGAGAGAAATTCCGACTTCGACCACCCCCTAGTGTTACCCATCTCATAAGTGTTGGACTTAGACCATCCCCTATTGTTACCCATCCCATAAGTGTTACAAGGCAATGAGAACCGTTCGAAACGGATGAGTAATGAAGGAGATTGAGAGGCAAGAAACAGTGAAAATGATGCATTGGGAGAAAATCTCTCGAAATGAGTGGAGAGATATTCGGACTTCGACCACCCCCTATTGTTACCCATCCCATAAGTGTTACAAGGAGACGAGAACTGTTTGAAATGGATGGGTAACGAAGGAGATTGAGAGGTATGAAACAGTAAAAATGATGCCTCGGGAGAACATCATTCGAAATGAGCGGAGAGGAATTCGGACTTCGACAACTCCGTATTGTTACCCATCCCATAAGCGTTACAAGGAGACGAGAACTGTTAGAAATGGATGAGTAACGAAGGAGATTGAAAGGTATGAAACAGTGAAAATGATGCCTTGGGAGAAAATTACTCGAAATGAGCGGAGAGATATTCGGACTTCGACAACTCTGTATTGTTACCCATCCCATAAGTGTTTCAAGGAGACGAGAACCGTTCGAAACGGATGAGTAACAAGGGAGATTGAGAGGCATGAAACAGTGAAAATGACGCCTTCGGAGAAAATCGCTCAAAACAAGCGGAGAGAAATTCGGACTTCGACCACCCCCTATTATTACCTATCCCATAAGTGTTACAAGGAAATGAGAACCGTTTGAAACGGATGATTAACGAAGGAGATTGAGAGGAAAGAAATAGTTAAAATGATGCATTGGGAGAAAATCGCTCGAAATGAGTGGAGAGATATTTGGACTTCGACCATCCCCTATTGTTACCCATCACATAAGTGTTACAAGGACATGAGAACCGTTCGAAACGGATGAGTAACGAAGGAGATTGAGAGGCATGAAACAGTGAAAATGATGCATTGGGAGAAAATCGCTCGAAATGAGCCGAGAGAAATTCGGACTTCGACCACCCCCTAGTGTTACCCATCCCATAAGTGTTGGACTTCGACCATCCCCTATTGTTACCCATCCCATAAGTGTTACAAGGATATAGTAATGAAGGAGATTGAGAGGCAAGAAACAGTAAAAATGATGCATTGGGAGAAAATCGCTCGAAATGAGTGGAGAGATATTCGGACTTCGACCACCCCCTATTGTTACCCATCGCATAAGTGTTACAAGGAGACGACAACTGTTTGCAATGGATGAGTAACGAAGGAGATTGAGAGGCATGAAACAGTGAAAATGATGCATTGGGAGAAAATCGCTCGAAATGAGCGGAGAGAAATTCGAACTTCGACAACCCCGTATTGTTACCCATCCCATAAGTGTTACAAGGAGATGAGAACCGTTCGAAACGGTTGAGTAACAAACGAGATTGAGAGGCATGAAACAGTAAAATGATGCATTGGGAGAAAATCACTCGAAATAAGCGGAGAGAAATTCGGACTTCGACCACCCCTTATTGTTACCCATCCCATAAGTGTTACAAGGAGATGAGAATTGTTTGAAACGGGTGATTAAAGAAGGAGATTGAGAGGCAAGAAACAGTGAAAATGATGCATTGGGAGAAAATCGCTAGAAATGAGCCGAGAGAAATTCCGACTTCGACCACCCCCTGTTATTACCCATCCTATAAGTGTTACAAGGAGATGAGAACCGTTTGGAACGGATGATTAACAAAGGAGATTGAGAGGCAAGAAACAGTGAAAATGATGCATTGAGAGAAAATCGCTAGAAATGAGCCGAGAGAAATTCCGACTTCGACCACCCCCTATTATTACCCATCCCATAAGTGTTACAAGGAGATGAGAACCGTTTGGAACGGATGATTAACGAAGGAGATTGAGAGGCAAGAAATAGTGAAAATGATGCATTGGGAGAAAATCGCTCGAAATGAGTGGAGAGATATTTGGACTTCGACCATCCCCTATTGTTACCCATCCCATAAGTGTTACAAGGCCCTGAGAACCGTTCGAAACGGATAAGTAACGAAGGAGATTGAGAGGCAAGAAACAGTGAAAATGACGCATTGGGAGAAAATCGCTCGAAATGAGCCGAGAGAAATTCGTACTTCGACCACCCCCTAGTGTTACCTATCCCATAAGTGTTGGACTTCGACCATCCCCTATTGTTACCCATCCCATAAGTGTTACAAGGATATAGCAATGAAGGAGATTGAGAGGCAAGAAACCGTAAAAATGATGCATTGGGAGAAAATCGCTAGAAATGAGCCGAGAGAAATTCCGACTTCGACCACCCCCTATTATTACCCATCCCATAAGTGTTACAAGGAGATGAGAACCGTTTGGAACGGATGATTAACGAAGGAGATTGAGAGGCAAGAAATAGTGAAAATGATGCATTGGGAGAAAATCGCTCGAAATGAGCGGAGAGAAATTCGGACTTCGACCACCCCTTATTGTTACCCATCCCATAAGTGTTACAAGGAGATGAGAACGGTTTGAAACGGATGATTAACGAAGGAGATTGAGAGGCAAGAAACAGTGAAAATGATGCATTGGGAGAAAATCGCTCGAAATGAGTGGAGAGATATTCGGACTTCGACCACCCCCTATTGTTACCCATCCCATAAGTGTTACAAGGAGATGAGAACCGTTTGGAACGGATGATTAACGAAGGAGATTGAGAGGCAAGAAACAGTGAAAATGATGCATTGGGAGAAAATCGCTAGAAATGAGCCGAGAGAAATTCGGACTTCGACCACCCCCTATTATTACCCATCCCATAAGTGTTACAAGGAGAAGAGAACCGTTTGGAACGGATGATTAACGAAGGAGATTGAGAGGTATGAAACAGTGAAAATGATGCATTGGGAGAAAATCACTCGAAATGAGCCGAGAGAAATTCGGATTTCGACCACCCCCTAGTGTTACCCATCTCATAAGTGTTGGACTTCGACCATCCCCTATTGTTACCCATCCTATAAGTGTTACAAGGACATGAGATCCGTTTGAAATGGATGAGTAATGATGGAGATTGAGAGGTATGAAACAGTGAAAATGATGCCTTGGGAGAAAATCACTCGAAATGAGCGGAGTGAAATTCGGACTTCGACAACTCCGTATTGTTACCCATCCCATAAGTGTTTCAAGGAGACGAGAACCGTTTGGAACGGATGATTAACGAAGGAGATTGAGAGGCAAGAAACAGTGAAAATGATGCATTGGGAGAAAATCACTCGATATAAGCGGAGAGAAATTCTGACTTCGACAACCTCGTATTGTTACCCATCCCATAAGTGTTACAAGGAGATGAGAACCGTTCGAAACGGTTGAGTAACAAACGAGATTGAGAGGCATGAAACAGTGAAAATGATGCATTGGGAGAAAATCACTCGATATAAGCGGAGAGAAATTCGGACTTCGACCACCCCTTATTGTTACCCATCCCATAAGTGTTACAAGGAGATGAGAACTGTTTGAAACGGATGATTAACGAAGGAGATTGAGAGGCAAGAAACAGTGAAAATGATGCATTGGGAGAAAATCGCTAGAAATGAGCCGAGAGAAATTCGGACTTCGACCACCCCCTATTGTTACCCATCCCATAAGTGTTACAAGGAGATGAGAACCGTTTGGAACGGATGATTAACGAAGGAGATTGAGAGGCAAGAAACAGTGAAAATGATGCATTGGGAGAAAATCGCTAGAAATGAGCCGAGAGAAATTCCGACTTTGACCACCCCCTATTATTACCCATCCCATAAGTGTTACAAGGAGATGAGAACCGTTTGGAACGGATGATTAACGAAGGAGATTGAGAGGCAAGAAATAGTGAAAATGATGCATTGGGAGAAAATCGCTCGAAATGAGTGGAGAGATATTCGGACTTCGACCACCCCCTATTGTTACCCATCCCATAAGTGTTACAAGGAGATGAGAACCGTTTGGAACGGATGATTAACGAAGGAGATTGAGAGGCAAGAAACAGTGAAAATGATGCATTGGGAGAAAATCGCTCGAAATGAGCCGAGAGAAATTCCGACTTCGACCACCCCCTAGTGTTACCCATCTCATAAGTGTTGGACTTCGACCATCCCCTATTGTTACCCATCCCATAAGTGTTACAAGGACATGAGAACCGTTCGAAACGGATGAGTAATGAAGGAGATTGAGAGGCAAGAAACAGAGAAAATGATGCATTGGGAGAAAGTCGCTCGAAATGAGTGGAGAGATATTCGGACTTCGACCACCCCCTATTGTTACCCATCCCATAAGTGTTACAAGGAGACGAGAACTGTTTGAAATGGATGGGTAACGAAGGAGATTGAGAGGTATGAAACAGTGAAAATGATGCCTCGGGAGAACATCACTCGAAATGAGCGGAGAGATATTCGGACTTCGACAACTCTGTATTGTTACCCATCCCATAAGTGTTACAAGGAGACGAGAACCGTTCGAAACGGATGAGTAACAAGGGAGATTGAGAGGCATGAAACAGTGAAAATGACGCCTTCCGAGAAAATTGCTCAAAATAAGCGGAGAGAAATTCGGACTTCGACCACCCCCTATTATTACCCATCCCATAAGTGTTACAAGGAAATGAGAACCGTTTGAAACGGATGATTAACGAAGGAGATTGAGAGGCAAGAAATAGTGAAAATGATGCATTGGGTGAAAATCGCTCGAAATGAGTGGAGAGATATTCGGACTTCGACCACCCCCTATTGTTACCCATCCCATAAGTGTAACAAGGAGATGAGAACCGTTTGGAACGGATGATTAATGTAGGAGATTGAGAGGCAATAAATAGTGAAAATGATGCATTGGGAGAAAATCGCTCGAAATGAGCCGAGAGAAATTCGGACTTCGACCACGTCCTAGTGTTACCCATCTCATAAGTGTTGGACTTCGACCACCCCCTATTGTTACCCATCCCATAAGTGTTACAAGGAGACGAGAACTGTTTGAAATGGATGAGTAATGAAGGAGATTGAGAGGTATGAAATAGTGAAAATGATGCCTTGGGAGAAAATCACTCGAAATGAGCGGAGAGAAATTCGGACTTCGACAACTCCGTATTGTTACCCATCCCATAAGTGTTTCAAGGAGATGAGAACCGTTTGGAACGGATGATTAACGAAGGAGATTGAGAGGCAAGAAACAGTGAAAATGATGCATTGGGAGAAAATCGCTAGAAATGAGCCGAGAGAAATTTCGACTTCGACCACCCCCTATTATTACCCATCCCATAAGTGTTACAAGGAGATGAGAACCATTTGAAACGGATGATTAACGAAGGAGATTGAGAGGCAAGAAACAGTGAAAATGATGCATTGGGAGAAAATCGCTAGAAATGAGCCGAGAGAAATTCCGACTTCGACCACCACCTATTATTACCCATCCCATAAGTGTTACAAGGAGATGAGAACCGTTTGAAACGGATGATTAACGAAGGAGATTGAGAGGCAAGAAACAGTGAAAATGATGCATTGAGAGAAAATCGCTAGAAATGAGCGGAGAGAAATTCGGACTTCGACCACCCTCTATAATTACCCATCCCATAAGAGTTACAAGGAGATGAGAACCGTGTGAAACGGATGATTAACGAAGGAGATTGAGAGGAAAGAAACAGTTAAAATGATGCATTGGGGGAAAATCGCTCGAAATGAGTGGAGAGATATTTGGACTTCGACCATCCCCTATTGTTACCCATCACATAAGTGTTACAAGGACATGAGAACCGTTCGAAACGGATGAGTAACGAAGGAGATTGAGAGGCATGAAACAATGAAAATGAAGCATTGGGAGAAAATCGCTCGAAATGAGCCGAGAGAAATTCGGACTTCGACCACCCCCTAGTGTTACCCATCCCATAAGTGTTGGACTTCGACCATCCCCTATTGTTACCCATCCCTTAAGTGTTACAAGGATATAGTAATGAAGGAGATTGAGAGGCAAGAAACAGTAAAATTGATGCATTGGGAGAAAATCGCTCGAAATGAGTGGAGAGATATTCGGACTTCGACCACCCCCTATTGTTACCCATCCCATAAGTGTTACAAGGACCTGAGAACCGTTCGAAATGGATGAGTAACGAAGGAGATTGAGAGGCAAGAAACAGTGAAAATGATGCATTGGGAGAAAATCGCTAGAAATGAGCCGAGAGAAATTCGGACTTCGACCACCCCCTGTTATTACCCATCCCATAAGTGTTACAAGGAGATGAGAACCGTTTGGAACGGATGATTAACGAAGGAGATTGAGAGAATGATGCATTGGGAGAAAATCGCTAGAAATGAGCCGAGAGAAATTCCGACTTCGACCACCCCTTATTATTACCCATCCCATAAGTGTTACAAGGAGATGAGAACCGTTTGGAAAGGATGATTAACGAAGGAGATTGAGAGGCAAGAAATAGTGAAAATGATGCATTGGGTGAAAATCGCTCGAAATGAGTGGAGAGATATTCGGACTTCGACCACCCCCTATTGTTACCCATCCCATAAGTGTAACAAGGAGATGAGAACCGTTTGGAACGGATGATTAATGAAGGAGATTGAGAGGCAAGAAATAGTGAAAATGATGCATTGGGAGAAAATCGCTCGAAATGAGCCGAGAGAAATTCGGACTTCGACCACATCCTAGTGTTACCCATCTCATAAGTGTTGGACTTCGACCACCCCCTATTGTTACCCATCCCATAAGTGTTACAAGGAGACGAGAACTGTTTGAAATGGATGAGTAATGAAGGAGATTGAGAGGTATGAAATAGTGAAAATGATGCCTTGGGAGAAAATCACTCGAAATGAGCGGAGAGAAATTCGGACTTCGACAACTCCGTATTGTTACCCATCCCATAAGTGTTTCAAGGAGATGAGAACCGTTTGGAACGGATGATTAACGAAGGAGATTGAGAGGCAAGAAACAGTGAAAATGATGCATTGGGAGAAAATCGCTAGAAATGAGCCGAGAGAAATTCCGACTTCGACCACCCCCTATTATTACCCATCCCATAAGTGTTACAAGGAGATGAGAACCATTTGAAACGGATGATTAACGAAGGAGATTGAGAGGCAAGAAACAGTGAAAATGATGCATTGGGAGAAAATCACTCGAAATGAGCCGAGAGAAAGTCCGACTTCGACCACCACCTATTATTACCCATCCCATAAGTGTTACAAGGAGATGAGAACCGTTTGAAACGGACGATTAACGAAGGAGATTGAGAGGCAAGAAACAGTGAAAATGATGCATTGAGAGAAAATTGCTAGAAATGAGCGGAGAGAAATTCGGACTTCGACCACCCTCTATAATTACCCATCTCATAAGAGTTACAAGGAGATGAGAACCGTTTGAAACGGATGATTAACGAAGGAGATTGAGAGGAAAGAAACAGTTAAAATGATGCATTGGGGGAAAATCGCTCGAAATGAGAGGAGAGATATTTGGACTTCGACCATCCCCTAATGTTACCCATCCCATAAGTGTTACAAGGACCTGAGAACCGTTCGAAACGGATGAGTAATGAAGGAGATTGAGAGGCAAGAAACAGTGAAAATGACGCATTGGGAGAAAATCGCTCGAAATGAGCCGAGAGAAATTCGGACTTCGACCACCCCCTAGTGTTACCCATCCCATAAGTGTTGGACTTCGACCATCCCCTATTGTTACCCATCCCATAAGTGTTACAAGGATATAGTAATGAAGGAGATTGAGAGGCAAGAAACAGTAAAAATGATGCATTGGGAGAAAATCGCTCGAAATGAGTGGAGAGATATTCGGACTTCGACCACCCCCTATTGTTACCCATCCCATAAGTGTTACAAGGAGATGAGAACCGTTTGAAACGGATGATTAACGAAGGAGATTGAGAGGAAAGAAACAGTTAAAATGATGCATTGGGAGAAAATCGCTCGAAATGAGTGGAGAGATATTTGGACTTCGACCATTCCCTATTGTTACCCATCCCATAAGTGTTACAAGGACCTGAGAACCGTTCGAAACGGATGAGTAACGAAGGAGATTGAGAGGCAAGAAATAGTGAAAATGACGCATTGGGAGAAAATCGCTCGAAATGAGCCGAGAGAAATTCGGACTTCGACCACCCCCTAGTGTGACCCATCCCATAAGTGTTGGACTTCGACCATCCCCTATTGTTACCCATCCCATAAGTGTTACAAGGATATAGTAATGAAGGAGATTGAGAGGCAAGAAACTGTGAAAATGATGCATTGGGAGAAAATCGCTCGAAATGAGCCGAGAGAAATTCGGACTTCGACCACCCCCTAGTGTTACCCATCCCATAAGTGTTACAAGGACATGAGAACCGTTCGAAACGGATGAGTAACGAAGGAGATTGAGAGGCAAGAAACAGTGAAAATGATGCATTGGGAGAAAATCGCTCGAAATGAGCCGAGAGAAATTCGGACTTCGACCACCCCCTAGTGTTACCCATCCCATAAGTGTTGGACTTCGACCATCCCCTATTGTTACCCATCCCATAAGTGTTACAAGGATATAGTAATGAAGGAGATTGAGAGGCAAGAAACAGTAAAAATGATGCATTGGGAGAAAATCGCTCGAAATGAGTGGAGAGATATTCGGACTTCGACCACCCCCTATTGTTACCCATCGCATAAGTGTTACAAGGAGACGAGAACTGTTTGCAATGGATGAGTAACGAAGGAGATTGAGAGGCATGAAACAGTGAAAATGATGCATTGGGAGAAAATCGCTCGAAATGAGCAGAGAGAAATTCGGACTTCGACAACCCCGTATTGTTACCCATCCCATAAGTGTTACAAGGAGATGAGAACCGTTCGAAACGGTTGAGTAACAAACGAGATTGAGAGGCATGAAACAGTGAAAATGATGCATTGGGAGAAAATCACTCGAAATAAGCGGAGAGAAATTCGGACTTCGACCACCCCTTATTGTTACCCATCCCATAAGTGTTACAAGGAGATGAGAACTGTTTGAAACGGATGATTAACGAAGGAGATTGAGAGGCAAGAAACAGTAAAAATGATGCATTGGGAGAAAATCGCTAGAAATGAGCCGAGAGAAATTCCGACTTCGACTACCCCCTGTTATTACCCATCCCATAAGTGTTACAAGGAGATGAGAACCGTTTGGAACGGATGATTAACGAAGGAGATTGAGAGGCAAGTAACAGTGAAAATGATGCATTTGGAAAAAATCGCTAGAAATGAGCCGAGAGAAATACCGACTTCGACCACCCCCTATTATTACCCATCCCATAAGTGTTACAAGGAGATGAGAACCGTTTGGAACGGATGATTAAAGAAGGAGATTGAGAGGCAAGAAATAGTGAAAATGATGCATTGGGAGAAAATCGCTCGAAATGAGTGGAGAGATATTCGGACTTCGACCACCCCCTATTGTTACCCATCCCATAAGTGTTACAAGAAGATGAGAACCGTTTGGAACGGATGATTAACGAAGGAGATTGAGAGGCAAGAAATAGTGAAAATGATGCATTGGGAGAAAATCGCTCGAAATGAGCCGAGAGAAATTCGGACTTCGACCACCTCCTAGTGTTACCCATCTCATAAGTGTTGAACTTCGACCACCCCCTATTGTTACCCATCCCATAAGTGTTACAAGGAGACGAGAACTGTTTGAAATGGATGAGTAATGAAGGAGATTGAGATGTATGAAACAGTGAAAATGATGCCTTGGGAGAAAATCACTCGAAATGAGCGGAGAGAAATTCAGACTTCGACAACTCCGTATTGTTACCCATCCCATAAGTGTTTCAAGGAGACGAGAACCGTTTGGAACGGATGATTAACGAAGGAGATTGAGAGGCAAGAAACAGTGAAAATGATGCATTGGGAGAAAATCGCTAGAAATGTGCCGAGAGAAATTCCGACTTCGACCACCCCCTATTATTATATCCATCCCATAAGTGTTACAAGGAGATGAGAACCGTTTGAAATGGATGATTAACGAAGGAGATTGAGAGGCAAGAAACAGAGAAAATGATGCATTGGGAGAAAATCGCTTGAAATGAGCCGAGAGAAATTCCGACTTCGACCACCCCCTATTATTACCCATCCCATAAGTGTTAGAAGGAGATGAGAACCGTTTGAAACGGATGATTAACGAAGGAGATTGAGAGGAAAGAAACAGTGAAAATGATGCATTGGGAGAAAATCGCTCGAAACGAGCCGAGAGAAATTCCGACTTCGACCACCCCCTAGTGTTACCTATCTCATAAGTGTTGGACTTCGACCATCCCCTATTGTTACCCATCCCTTAAGTGTTACGAGGACATGAGAACCGGTCGAAACGGATGAGTAATGAAGGAGATTGAGAGGCAAGAAACAGTGAAAATGATGCATTGGGAGAAAATCGCTCGAAATGAGTGGAGAGATATTCGGACTTCGACCACCCCCTATTGTTACCCATCCCATAAGTGTTAGAAGGAGATGAGAACCATTTGGAATGGATGATTAATGAATGAGATTGAGAGGCAAGAAACAGTGAAAATGATGCATTGGGAGAAAATCACTCGAAATGAGTGGAGAGATATTCGGACTTCAACCACCCCCTATTGTTACTCATCCCATAAGTGTTACAAGGAGACGAGAACTGTTTGAAATGGATGAGTAACGAAGGAGATTGAGAGGCATAAACAGTGAAAATGATGCATTGGGAGAAAATCGCTCGAAATGAGCGGAGAGAAATTCGGACTTCGACCACCCCTTATTGTTACCCATCCCATAAGTGTTACAAGGAGATGAGAACTGTTTGAAACGGATGATTAACGAAGGAGATTGAGAAGCAAGAAACAGTGAAAATGACGCATTGGGAGAAAATCGCTCGAAATGAGTGGAGAGATATTCGGACTTCGACCACCCCCTATTGTTACCCATCCCATAAGTGTTACAAGGAGATGAGAACCGTTTGGAACGGATGTATAACGAAGGAGATTGAGAGGCAAGAAACAGTGAAAATGATGCATTGGGAGAAAATCGCTAGAAATGAGCCGAGAGAAATTCCGACTTCGACCACCCCCTATTATTACCCATCCCATAAGTGTTACAAGGAGAAGAGAGCCGTTTGGAACGGATGATTAACGAAGGAGATTGAGAGGCAAGAAATAATGAAAATGATGCATTGGGAGAAAATCGCTCGAAATGAGCCGAGAGAAATTCGGACTTCGACCACCCCCTAGTGTTACCTATCTCATAAGTGTTGGACTTCGACCATCCCCTATTGTTACCCATCCCATAAGTGTTACAAGGACATGAGAACCGTTTGAAACGGATGAGTAATGAAGGAGATTGAGAGGTATGAAACAGTGAAAATGATGCCTTGGGAGAAAATCACTCGAAATGAGCGGAGAGAAATTCGGACTTCGACAACTCCGTATTGTTAGCCATCCCATAAGTGTTTCAAGGAGACGAGAACCGTTTGGAACGGATGATTAACGAAGGAGATTGAGAGGCAAGAAACAGTGAAAATGATGCATTGGGAGAAAATCGCTAGAAATGAGCCGAGAGAAATTCCGACTTCGACCACCCCCTATTATTACCCATCCCATAAGTGTTACAAGGATATAGCAATGAAGGAGATTGAGAGGCAAGAAACAGTAAAAATGATGCATTGGGAGAAAATCGCTCGAAATGAGTGGAGAGATATTCGGACTTCGACCACCCCCTATTGTTACCCATCCCATAAGTGTTACAAGGAGATGAGAACCGTTTGAAACGGATGATTAACGAAGGAGATTGAGAGGAAAGAAACAGTTAAAATGATGCATTGGGAGAAAATCGCTCGAAATGAGTGGAGAGATATTTGGACTTCGACCATTCCCTATTGTTACCCATCCCATAAGTGTTACAAGGACCTGAGAACCGTTCGAAACGGATGAGTAACGAAGGAGATTGAGAGGCAAGAAACAGTGAAAATGACGCATTGGGAGAAAATCGCTCGAAATGAGTGGAGAGAAATTCGGACTTCGACCACCCCCTAGTGTTACCCATCCCATAAGTGTTGGACTTCGACCATCCCCTATTGTTACCCATCCCATAAGTGTTACAAGGCCCTGAGAACCGTTCGAAACGGATGAGTAACGAAGGATATTGAGAGGCAAGAAACAGTGAAAATGACGCATTGGGAGAATATCGCTCGAAATGAGCCGAGAGAAATTCGGACTTCGACCACCCCCTAGTGTTACCCATCCCATAAGTGTTGGACTTCGACCATCCCCTATTGTTACCCATCCCATAAGTGTTACAAGGATATAGTAATGAAGGAGATTGAGAGGCAAGAAACAGTAAAAATGATGCATTGGGAGAAAATCGCTCGAAATGAGTGGAGAGATATTCGGACTTCGACCACCCCCTATTGTTACCCATCCCATAAGTGTTACAAGGAGATGAGAACCGTTTGAAACGGATGATTAACGAAGGAGATTGAGAGGAAAGAAACAGTTAAAATGATGCATTGGGAGAAAATCGCTCGAAATGAGTGGAGAGATATTTGGACTTCGACCATTCCCTATTGTTACCCATCCCATAAGTGTTACAAGGACCTGAGAACCGTTCGAAACGGATGAGTAACGAAGGAGATTGAGAGGCAAGAAATAGTGAAAATGACGCATTGGGAGAAAATCGCTCGAAATGAGCCGAGAGAAATTCGGACTTCGACCACCCCTAGTGTTACCCATCCCATAAGTGTTGGACTTCGACCATCCCCTATTGTTACCCATCCCATAAGTGTTACAAGGATATAGTAATGAAGGAGATTGAGAGGCAAGAAACTGTGAAAATGATGCATTGGGAGAAAATCGCTCGAAATGAGCCGAGAGAAATTCGGACTTCGACCACCCCCTAGTGTTACCCATCCCATAAGTGTTACAAGGAGATGAGAACCGTTCGAAACGGATGATTAACGAAGGAGATTGAGAGGAAAGAAACAGTTAAAATGATGCATTTGGTGAAAATCGCTCGAAATGAGTGGAGAGATATTTGGACTTCGACCATCCCCTATTGTTACCCATCCCATAAGTGTTACAAGGCACTGAGATCCGTTCGAAACGGATAAGTAACGAAGGAGATTGAGAGGCAAGAAACAGTGAAAATGACGCATTGGGAGAAAATCGCTCGAAATGAACCGAGAGAAATTCGGACTTCGACCACCCCCTAGTGTTACCCGTCCCATAAGTGTTGGACTTCGACCATCCCCTATTGTTACCCATCCCATAAGTGTTACAAGGATATAGCAATGAAGGAGATTGAGAGGCAAGAAACAGTAAAAATGATGCATTGGGAGAAAATCGCTCGAAATGAGTGGAGAGATATTCGGATTTCGACCACGCCCTATTGTTACTCATCCCATAAGTGTTACAAGGAGACGAGAACTGTTTGAAATGGATGAGTAACGAAGGAGACTGAGAGGCATGAAACAATGAAAATGATGCATTGGGAGAAAATCGCTCGAAATGAGCCGAGAGAAATTCGGACTTCGACCACCCCCTAGTGTTACCCATCCCATAAGTGTTACAAGGAGATGAGAACGGTTTGAAACGGATGATTAACGAAGGAGATTGAGAGGCAAGAAATAGTGAAAATGATGCATTGGGAGAAAATCGCTCGAAATGAGTGGAGAGATATTCGGACTTCGACCACCCCCTATTGTTACCCATCCCATAAGTGTTACAAGGAGATGAGAACCGTTTGGAACGGATGATTAACGAAGGAGATTGAGAGGCAAGAAACAGTGAAAATGATGCATTGGGAGAAAATCGCTAGAAATGAGCCGAGAGAAATTCGGACTTCGACCACCCCCTATTATTACCCATCCCATAAGTGTTACAAGGAGAAGAGAACCGTTTGGAACGGATGATTAACGAAGGAGATTGAGAGGCAAGAAATAATGAAAATGATGCATTGGGAGAAAATCGCTCGAAATGAGCCGAGAGAAATTCGGACTTCGACCACCCCCTAGTGTTACCCATCTCATAAGTGTTGGACTTCGACCATCCCCTATTGTTACCCATCCTATAAGTGTTACAAGGACATGAGAACCGTTTGAAATGGATGAGTAATGAAGGAGATTGAGAGGTATGAAACAGTGAAAATGATGCCTTGGGAGAAAATCACTCGAAATGAGCGGAGAGAAATTCGGACTTCGACAACTCCGTATTGTAACCCATCCCATAGGGTTTCAAGGAGACGAGAACCGTTTGGAACGGATGATTAACGAAGGAGATTGAGAGGCAAGAAACAGTGAAAATGATGCATTGGGAATAAATCGCTAGAAATGAGCCGAGAGAAATTCCGACTTCGACCACCCCCTATTATTACCCATCCCATAAGTGTTACAAGGACATGAGAACCGTTTGGAACGGATGATTAAAGAAGGAGATTGAGAGGCAAGAAATAGTGAAAATGATGCATTGGGAGAAAATCGCTAGAAATGAGCCGAGAGAAATTCCGACTTCGACCACCCCCTATTATTACCCATCCCATAAGTGTTACAAGGATATAGCAATGAAGGAGATTGAGAGGCAAGAAACAGTAAAAATGATGCATTGGGAGAAAATCGCTCGAAATGAGTGGAGAGATATTCGGACTTCGACCACCCCCTATTGTTACCCATCCCATAAGTGTTACAAGGAGATGAGAACCGTTTGAAACGGATGATTAACGAAGGAGATTGAGAGGAAAGAAACAGTTAAAATGATGCATTGGGAGAAAATCGCTCGAAATGAGTGGAGAGATATTTGGACTTCGACCATTCCCTATTGTTACCCATCCCATAAGTGTTACAAGGCCCTGAGAACCGTTCGAAACGGATGAGTAACGAAGGAGATTGAGAGGCAAGAAACAGTGAAAATGACGCATTGGGAGAAAATCGCTCGAAATGAGCCGAGAGAAATTCGGACTTCGACCACCCCCTAGTGTTACCCATCCCATAAGTGTTGGACTTCGACCATCCCCTATTGTTACCCATCCCATAAGTGTTACAAGGCCCTGAGAACCGTTCGAAACGGATGAGTAACGAAGGATATTGAGAGGCAAGAAACAGTGAAAATGATGCATTGGGAGAAAATCGCTCGAAATGAGCCGAGAGAAATTCGGACTTCGACCACCCCCTAGTGTTACCCATCCCATAAGTGTTGGACTTCGACCATCCCCTATTGTTACCCATCCCATAAGTGTTACAAGGATATAGTAATGAAGGAGATTGAGAGGCAAGAAACAGTAAAAATGATGCATTGGGAGAAAATCGCTCGAAATGAGCCGAGAGAAATTCGGACTTCGACCACCCCCTAGTGTTACCCATCCCATAAGTGTTGGACTTCGACCATCCCCTATTGTTACCCATCCCATAAGTGTTACAAGGATATAGTAATGAAGGAGATTGAGAGGCAAGAAACAGTAAAAATGATGCATTGGGAGAAAATCGCTCGAAATGAGTGGAGAGATATTCGGACTTCGACCACCCCCTATTGTTACCCATCGCATAAGTGTTACAAGGAGACGAGAACTGTTTGCAATGGATGAGTAACGAAGGAGATTGAGAGGCATGAAACAGTGAAAATGATGCATTGGGAGAAAATCGCTCGAAATGAGCAGAGAGAAATTCGGACTTCGACAACCCCGTATTGTTACCCATCCCATAAGTGTTACAAGGAGATGAGAACCGTTCGAAACGGTTGAGTAACAAACGAGATTGAGAGGCATGAAACAGTGAAAATGATGCATTGGGAGAAAATCACTCGAAATAAGCGGAGAGAAATTCGGACTTCGACCACCCCTTATTGTTACCCATCCCATAAGTGTTACAAGGAGATGAGAACTGTTTGAAACGGATGATTAACGAAGGAGATTGAGAGGCAAGAAACAGTAAAAATGATGCATTGGGAGAAAATCGCTAGAAATGAGCCGAGAGAAATTCCGACTTCGACCACCCCCTGTTATTACCCATCCCATAAGTGTTACAAGGAGATGAGAACCGTTTGGAACGGATGATTAACGAAGGAGATTGAGAGGCAAGAAACAGTGAAAATGATGCATTTGGAAAAAATCGCTAGAAATGAGCCGAGAGAAATACCGACTTCGATCACCCCCTATTATTACCCATCCCATAAGTGTTACAAGGAGATGAGAACCGTTTGGAACGGATGATTAAAGAAGGAGATTGAGAGGCAAGAAATAGTGAAAATGATGCATTGGGAGAAAATCGCTCGAAATGAGTGGAGAGATATTCGGACTTCGACCACCCCCTATTGTTACCCATCCCATAAGTGTTACAAGAAGATGAGAACCGTTTGGAACGGATGATTAACGAAGGAGATTGAGAGGCAAGAAATAGTGAAAATGATGCATTGGGAGAAAATCGCTCGAAATGAGCCGAGAGAAATTCGGACTTCGACCACCTCCTAGTGTTACCCATCTCATAAGTGTTGAACTTCGACCACCCCCTATTGTTACCCATCCCATAAGTGTTACAAGGAGACGAGAACTGTTTGAAATGGATGAGTAATGAAGGAGATTGAGATGTATGAAACAGTGAAAATGATGCCTTGGGAGAAAATCACTCGAAATGAGCGGAGAGAAATTCAGACTTCGACAACTCCGTATTGTTACCCATCCCATAAGTGTTTCAAGGAGACGAGAACCGTTTGGAACGGATGATTAACGAAGGAGATTGAGAGGCAAGAAACAGTGAAAATGATGCATTGGGAGAAAATCGCTAGAAATGTGCCGAGAGAAATTCCGACTTCGACCACCCCCTATTATTATATCCATCCCATAAGTGTTACAAGGAGATGAGAACCGTTTGAAATGGATGATTAACGAAGGAGATTGAGAGGCAAGAAACAGAGAAAATGATGCATTGGGAGAAAATCGCTTGAAATGAGCCGAGAGAAATTCCGACTTCGACCACCCCCTATTATTACCCATCCCATAAGTGTTAGAAGGAGATGAGAACCGTTTGAAACGGATGATTAACGAAGGAGATTGAGAGGAAAGAAACAGTGAAAATGATGCATTGGGAGAAAATCGCTCGAAACGAGCCGAGAGAAATTCCGACTTCGACCACCCCCTAGTGTTACCTATCTCATAAGTGTTGGACTTCGACCATCCCCTATTGTTACCCATCCCTTAAGTGTTACGAGGACATGAGAACCGGTCGAAACGGATGAGTAATGAAGGAGATTGAGAGGCAAGAAACAGTGAAAATGATGCATTGGGAGAAAATCGCTCGAAATGAGTGGAGAGATATTCGGACTTCGACCACCCCCTATTGTTACCCATCCCATAAGTGTTACAAGGAGACGAGAACTGTTTGAAATGGATAAGTAACGAAGGAGATTGAGAGGTATGAAACAGTGAAAATGATGCCTTGGGAGAAAATCACTCGAAATGAGCGGAGAGAAATTCGGACTTCGACAACTCCGTATTGTTATCCATCCCATAAGTGTTACAAGGAGACGAGAACCGTTCGAAACGGATGAGTAACAAGGGAGATTGAGAGGCATGAAACAGTGAAAATGATGCCTTCGGAGAAAATCGCTCAAAACAAGCGGAGAGAAATTCGGACTTCGACCACCCTCTATAATTACCCATCCCATAAAAGTTACAAGGAGATGAGAACCGTTTGAAACGGATGATTAAATAAGGAGATTGAGAGGAAAGAAACAGTTAAAATGATGCATTGGGGGAAAATCGCTCGAAATGAGTGGAGAGATATTAGGACTTCGACCATCCCCTATTGTTACCCATCCCATAAGTGTTACAAGGACCTGAGAACCGTTCGAAACGGATGAGTAACGAAGGAGATTGAGAAGCAAGAAATAGTGAAAATGACGCATTGGGAGAAAATCGCTCGAAATGAGCCGAGAGAAATTCGGACTTCGACCACCACCTAGTGTTACCCATCCCATAAGTGTTGGACTTCGACCATCCCCTATTGTTACCCATCCCATAAGTGTTACAAGGATATAGTAATGAAGGAGATTGAGAGGCAAGAAACAGTAAAAATGATGCATTGGGAGAAAATCGCTCGAAATGAGTGGAGAGATATTCGGACTTCGACCACCCCCTATTGTTACCCATCCCATAAGTGTTACAAGGAGATGAGAACCGTTTGAAACGGATGATTAACGAAGGAGATTGAGAGGAAAGAAACAGTTAAAATGATGCATTGGGAGAAAATCGCTCGAAATGAGTGGAGAGATATTTGGACTTCGACCATTCCCTATTGTTACCCATCCCATAAGTGTTACAAGGACCTGAGAACCGTTCGAAACGGATGAGTAACGAAGGAGATTGAGAGGCAAGAAACAGTGAAAATGACGCATTGGGAGAAAATCGCTCGAAATGAGCCGAGAGAAATTCGGACTTCGACCACCCCCTATTGTTACCCATCCCATAAGTGTTACAAGGAGACGAGAACTGTTTGAAATGGATGAGTAACGAAGGAGATTGAGAGGTATGAAACAGTGAAAATGATGCCTTGGGAGAAAATCACTCGAAATGAGCGGAGAGAAATTCGGACTTCGACAACTCCGTATTGTTATCCATCCCATAAGTGTTACAAGGAGACGAGAACCGTTCGAAACGGATGAGTAACAAGGAAGATTGAGAGGCATGAAACAGTGAAAATGATGCCTTCGGAGAAAATCGCTCGAAACAAGCGGAGAGAAATTCGGACTTCGACCACCCTCTATAATTACCCATCCCATAAGAGTTACAAGGAGATGAGAACCGTTTGAAACGGATGATTAAATAAGGAGATTGAGAGGAAAGAAACAGTTAAAATGATGCATTGGGGGAAAATCGCTCGAAATGAGTGGAGAGATATTTGGACTTCGACCATCCCCTATTGTTACCCATCCCATAAGTGTTACAAGGACCTGAGAACCGTTCGAAACGGATGATTAACGAAGGAGATTGAGAGGAAAGAAACAGTTAAAATGATGCATTTGGTGAAAATCGCTCGAAATGAGTGGAGAGATATTTGGACTTCGACCATCCCCTATTGTTACCCATCCCATAAGTGTTACAAGGCCCTGAGAACCGTTCGAAACGGATGAGTAACGAAGGATATTGAGAGGCAAGAAACAGTGAAAATGACGCATTGGGAGAATATCGCTCGAAATGAGCCGAGAGAAATTCGGACTTCGACCACCCCCTATTGTTACCCATCCCATAAGTGTTGGACTTCGACCATCCCCTATTGTTACCCATCCCATAAGTGTTACAAGGATATAGCAATGAAGGAGATTGAGAGGCAAGAAACAGTAAAAATGATGCATTGGGAGAAAATCACTCGAAATGAGTGGAGAGATATTCGGACTTCAACCACCCCCTATTGTTACTCATCCCATAAGTGTTACAAGGAGACGAGAACTGTTTGAAATGGATGAGTAACGAAGGAGATTGAGAGGCATGAAACAGTGAAAATGATGCATTGGGAGAAAATCGCTCGAAATGAGCGGAGAGAAATTCGGACTTCGACCACCCCTTATTGTTACCCATCCCATAAGTGTTACAAGGAGATGAGAACTGTTTGAAACGGATGATTAACGAAGGAGATTGAGAGGCAAGAAACAGTGAAAATGACGCATTGGGAGAAAATCGCTCGAAATGAGTGGAGAGATATTCGGACTTCGACCACCCCCTATTGTTACCCATCCCATAAGTGTTACAAGGAGATGAGAACCGTTTGGAACGGATGAATAACGAAGGAGATTGAGAGGCAAGAAACAGTGAAAATGATGCATTGGGAGAAAATCGCTAGAAATGAGCCGAGAGAAATTCCGACTTCGACCACCCCCTATTATTACCCATCCCATAAGTGTTACAAGGAGAAGAGAGCCGTTTGGAACGGATGATTAACGAAGGAGATTGAGAGGCAAGAAATAATGAAAATGATGCATTGGGAGAAAATCGCTCGAAATGAGCCGAGAGAAATTCGGACTTCGACCACCCCCTAGTGTTACCTATCTCATAAGTGTTGGACTTCGACCATCCCCTATTGTTACCCATCCCATAAGTGTTACAAGGACATGAGAACCGTTTGAAACGGATGAGTAATGAAGGAGATTGAGAGGTATGAAACAGTGAAAATGATGCCTTGGGAGAAAATCACTCGAAATGAGCGGAGAGAAATTCGGACTTCGACAACTCCGTATTGTTAGCCATCCCATAAGTGTTTCAAGGAGACGAGAACCGTTTGGAACGGATGATTAACGAAGGAGATTGAGAGGCAAGAAACAGTGAAAATTATGCATTGGGAGAAAATCGCTAGAAATGAGCCGAGAGAAATTCCGACTTCGACCACCCCCTATTATTACCCATCCCATAAGTGTTACAAGGATATAGCAATGAAGGAGATTGAGAGGCAAGAAACAGTAAAAATGATGCATTGGGAGAAAATCGCTCGAAATGAGTGGAGAGATATTCGGACTTCGACCACCCCCTATTGTTACCCATCCCATAAGTGTTACAAGGAGATGAGAACCGTTTGAAACGGATGATTAACGAAGGAGATTGAGAGGAAAGAAACAGTTAAAATGATGCATTGGGAGAAAATCGCTCGAAATGAGTGGAGAGATATTTGGACTTCGACCATTCCCTATTGTTACCCATCCCATAAGTGTTACAAGGACCTGAGAACCGTTCGAAACGGATGAGTAACGAAGGAGATTGAGAGGCAAGAAACAGTGAAAATGACGCATTGGGAGAAAATCGCTCGAAATGAGTGGAGAGAAATTCGGACTTCGACCACCCCCTAGTGTTACCCATCCCATAAGTGTTGGACTTCGACCATCCCCTATTGTTACCCATCCCATAAGTGTTACAAGGATATAGTAATGAAGGAGATTGAGAGGCAAGAAACAGTGAAAATGATGCATTGGGAGAAAATCGCTCGAAATGAGCAGAGAGAAATTCGGACTTCGACAACCCCGTATTGTTACCCATCCCATAAGTGTTACAAGGAGATGAGAACCGTTCGAAATGGTTGAGTAACAAACGAGATTGAGAGGCATGAAACAGTGAAAATGATGCATTGGGAGAAAATCACTCAAAATAAGCGGAGAGAAATTCGGACTTCGACCACCCCTTATTGTTACCCATCCCATAAGTGTTACAAGGAGATGAGAACTGTTTGAAACGGATGATTAACGAAGGAGATTGAGAGGCAAGAAACAGTAAAAATGATGCATTGGGAGAAAATCGCTAGAAATGAGCCGAGAGAAATTCCGACTTCGACCACCCCCTGTTATTACCCATCCCATAAGTGTTACAAGGAGATGAGAACCGTTTGGAACGGATGATTAACGAAGGAGATTGAGAGGCAAGAAACAGTGAAAATGATGCATTTGGAAAAAATCGCTAGAAATGAGCCGAGAGAAATACCGACTTCGACCACCCCCTATTATTACCCATCCCATAAGTGTTACAAGGAGATGAGAACCGTTTGGAACGGATGATTAAAGAAGGAGATTGAGAGGCAAGAAATAGTGAAAATGATGCATTGGGAGAAAATCGCTCGAAATGAGTGGAGAGATATTCGGACTTCGACCACCCCCTATTGTTACCCATCCCATAAGTGTTACAAGAAGATGAGAACCGTTTGGAACGGATGATTAACGAATGAGATTGAGAGGCAAGAAATAGTGAAAATGATGCATTGGGAGAAAATCGCTCGAAATGAGCCGAGAGAAATTCGGACTTCGACCACCTCCTAGTGTTACCCATCTCATAAGTGTTGAACTTCGACCACCCCCTATTGTTACCCATCCCATAAGTGTTACAAGGAGACGAGAACTGTTTGAAATGGATGAGTAATGAAGGAGATTGAGATGTATGAAACAGTGAAAATGATGCCTTGGGAGAAAATCACTCGAAATGAGCGGAGAGAAATTCAGACTTCGACAACTCCGTATTGTTACCCATCCCATAAGTGTTTCAAGGAGACGAGAACCGTTTGGAACGGATGATTAACGAAGGAGATTGAGAGGCAAGAAACAGTGAAAATGATGCATTGGGAGAAAATCGCTAGAAATGTGCCGAGAGAAATTCCGACTTCGACCACCCCCTATTATTATCCATCCCATAAGTGTTACAAGGAGATGAGAACCGTTTGAAATGGATGATTAACGAAGGAGATTGAGAGGCAAGAAACAGAGAAAATGATGCATTGGGAGAAAATCGCTTGAAATGAGCCGAGAGAAATTCCGACTTCGACCACCCCCTATTATTACCCATCCCATAAGTGTTACAAGGAGATGAGAACCGTTTGAAACGGATGATTAACGAAGGAGATTGAGAGGAAAGAAACAGTGAAAATGATGCATTGGGAGAAAATCGCTCGAAACGAGCCGAGAGAAATTCCGACTTCGACCACCCCCTAGTGTTACCCATCTCATAAGTGTTGGACTTCGACCATCCCCTATTGTTACCCATCCCTTAAGTGTTACGAGGACATGAGAACCGGTCGAAACGGATGAGTAATGAAGGAGATTGAGAGGCAAGAAACAGTGAAAATGATGCATTGGGAGAATATCGCTCGAAATGAGCCGAGAGAAATTCGGACTTCGACCACCCCCTAGTGTTACCCATCCCATAAGTGTTGGACTTCGACCATCCCCTATTGTTACCCATCCCTTAAGTGTTACAAGGATATAGTAATGAAGGAGATTGAGAGGCAAGAAACAGTAAAATTGATGCATTGGGAGAAAATCGCTCGAAATGAGTGGAGAGATATTCGGACTTCGACCACCCCCTATTGTTACCCATCCCATAAGTGTTACAAGGAGATGAGAACCGTTTGGAACGGATGAATAACGAAGGAGATTGAGAGGCAAGAAACAGTGAAAATGATGCATTGGGAGAAAATCGCTAGAAATGAGCCGAGAGAAATTCCGACTTCGACCACCCCCTATTATTACCCATCCCATAAGTGTTACAAGGAGACGAGAACCGTTCGAAACGGATGAGTAACAAGGGAGATTGAGAGGCATGAAACAGTGAAAATGATGCCTTCGGAGAAAATCGCTCAAAACAAGCGGAGAGAAATTCGGACTTCGACCACCCTCTATAATTACCCATCCCATAAAAGTTACAAGGAGATGAGAACCGTTTGAAACGGATGATTAAATAAGGAGATTGAGAGGAAAGAAACAGTTAAAATGATGCATTGGGGGAAAATCGCTCGAAATGAGTGGAGAGATATTAGGACTTCGACCATCCCCTATTGTTACCCATCCCATAAGTGTTACAAGGACCTGAGAACCGTTCGAAACGGATGAGTAACGAAGGAGATTGAGAAGCAAGAAACAGTGAAAATGACGCATTGGGAGAAAATCGCTCGAAATGAGCCGAGAGAAATTCGGACTTCGACCACCCCCTAGTGTTACCCATCCCATAAGTGTTGGACTTCGACCATCCCCTATTGTTACCCATCCCATAAGTGTTACAAGGATATAGTAATGAAGGAGATTGAGAGGCAAGAAACAGTAAAAATGATGCATTGGGAGAAAATCGCTCGAAATGAGTGGAGAGATATTCGGACTTCGACCACCCCCTATTGTTACCCATCCCATAAGTGTTACAAGGAGATGAGAACCGTTTGAAACGGATGATTAACGAAGGAGATTGAGAGGAAAGAAACAGTTAAAATGATGCATTGGGAGAAAATCGCTCGAAATGAGTGGAGAGATATTCGGACTTCGACCATTCCCTATTGTTACCCATCCCATAAGTGTTACAAGGACCTGAGAACCGTTCGAAACGGATGAGTAACGAAGGAGATTGAGAGGCAAGAAACAGTGAAAATGACGCATTGGGAGAAAATCGCTCGAAATGAGCCGAGAGAAATTCGGACTTCGACCACCCCCTATTGTTACCCATCCCATAAGTGTTACAAGGAGACGAGAACTGTTTGAAATGGATGAGTAACGAAGGAGATTGAGAGGTATGAAACAGTGAAAATGATGCCTTGGGAGAAAATCACTCGAAATGAGCGGAGAGAAATTCGGACTTCGATAACTCCGTATTGTTATCCATCCCATAAGTGTTACAAGGAGACGAGAACCGTTCGAAACGGATGAGTAACAAGGAAGATTGAGAGGCATGAAACAGTGAAAATGATGCCTTCGGAGAAAATCGCTCGAAACAAGCGGAGAGAAATTCGGACTTCGACCACCCTCTATAATTACCCATCCCATAAGAGTTACAAGGAGATGAGAACCGTTTGAAAAGGATGATTAAATAAGGAGATTGAGAGGAAAGAAACAGTTAAAATGATGCATTGGGGGAAAATCGCTCGAAATGAGTGGAGAGATATTTGGACTTCGACCATCCCCTATTGTTACCCATCCCATAAGTGTTACAAGGACCTGAGAACCGTTCGAAACGGATGATTAACGAAGGAGATTGAGAGGAAAGAAACAGTTAAAATGATGCATTTGGTGAAAATCGCTCGAAATGAGTGGAGAGATATTTGGACTTCGACCATCCCCTATTGTTACCCATCCCATAAGTGTTACAAGGCCCTGAGAACCGTTCGAAACGGATGAGTAACGAAGGATATTGAGAGGCAAGAAACAGTGAAAATGACGCATTGGGAGAATATCGCTCGAAATGAGCCGAGAGAAATTCGGACTTCGACCACCCCCTAGTGTTACCCATCCCATAAGTGTTGGACTTCGACCATCCCCTATTGTTACCCATCCCATAAGTGTTACAAGGATATAGCAATGAAGGAGATTGAGAGGCAAGAAACAGTAAAAATGATGCATTGGGAGAAAATCGCTCGAAATGAGTGGAGAGATATTCGGACTTCAACCACCCCCTATTGTTACTCATCCCATAAGTGTTACAAGGAGACGAGAACCGTTCGAAACGGATGAGTAACAAGGAAGATTGAGAGGCATGAAACAGTGAAAATGATGCCTTCGGAGAAAATCGCTCGAAACAAGCGGAGAGAAATTCGGACTTCGACCACCCTCTATAATTACCCATCCCATAAGAGTTACAAGGAGATGAGAACCGTTTGAAAAGGATGATTAAATAAGGAGATTGAGAGGAAAGAAACAGTTAAAATGATGCATTGGGGGAAAATCGCTCGAAATGAGTGGAGAGATATTTGGACTTCGACCATCCCCTATTGTTACCCATCCCATAAGTGTTACAAGGACCTGAGAACCGTTCGAAACGGATGATTAACGAAGGAGATTGAGAGGAAAGAAACAGTTAAAATGATGCATTTGGTGAAAATCGCTCGAAATGAGTGGAGAGATATTTGGACTTCGACCATCCCCTATTGTTACCCATCCCATAAGTGTTACAAGGCCCTGAGAACCGTTCGAAACGGATGAGTAACGAAGGATATTGAGAGGCAAGAAACAGTGAAAATGACGCATTGGGAGAATATCGCTCGAAATGAGCCGAGAGAAATTCGGACTTCGACCACCCCCTAGTGTTACCCATCCCATAAGTGTTGGACTTCGACCATCCCCTATTGTTACCCATCCCATAAGTGTTACAAGGATATAGCAATGAAGGAGATTGAGAGGCAAGAAACAGTAAAAATGATGCATTGGGAGAAAATCGCTCGAAATGAGTGGAGAGATATTCGGACTTCAACCACCCCCTATTGTTACTCATCCCATAAGTGTTACAAGGAGACGAGAACTGTTTGAAATGGATGAGTAACGAAGGAGATTGAGAGGCATGAAACAGTGAAAATGATGCATTGGGAGAAAATCGCTCGAAATGAGCGGAGAGAAATTCGGACTTCGACCACCCCTTATTGTTACCCATCCCATAAGTGTTACAAGGAGATGAGAACTGTTTGAAACGGATGATTAACGAAGGAGATTGAGAGGCAAGAAACAGTGAAAATGACGCATTGGGAGAAAATCGCTCGAAATGAGTGGAGAGATATTCGGACTTCGACCATTCCCTATTGTTACCCATCCCATAAGTGTTACAAGGACCTGAGAACCGTTCGAAACGGATGAGTAACGAAGGAGATTGAGAGGCAAGAAACAGTGAAAATGACGCATTGGGAGAAAATCGCTCGAAATGAGCCGAGAGAAATTCGGACTTCGACCACCCCCTATTGTTACCCATCCCATAAGTGTTACAAGGAGACGAGAACTGTTTGAAATGGATGAGTAACGAAGGAGATTGAGAGGTATGAAACAGTGAAAATGATGCCTTGGGAGAAAATCACTCGAAATGAGCGGAGAGAAATTCGGACTTCGATAACTCCGTATTGTTATCCATCCCATAAGTGTTACAAGGAGACGAGAACCGTTCGAAACGGATGAGTAACAAGGAAGATTGAGAGGCATGAAACAGTGAAAATGATGCCTTCGGAGAAAATCGCTCGAAACAAGCGGAGAGAAATTCGGACTTCGACCACCCTCTATAATTACCCATCCCATAAGAGTTACAAGGAGATGAGAACCGTTTGAAAAGGATGATTAAATAAGGAGATTGAGAGGAAAGAAACAGTTAAAATGATGCATTGGGGGAAAATCGCTCGAAATGAGTGGAGAGATATTTGGACTTCGACCATCCCCTATTGTTACCCATCCCATAAGTGTTACAAGGACCTGAGAACCGTTCGAAACGGATGATTAACGAAGGAGATTGAGAGGAAAGAAACAGTTAAAATGATGCATTTGGTGAAAATCGCTCGAAATGAGTGGAGAGATATTTGGACTTCGACCATCCCCTATTGTTACCCATCCCATAAGTGTTACAAGGCCCTGAGAACCGTTCGAAACGGATGAGTAACGAAGGATATTGAGAGGCAAGAAACAGTGAAAATGACGCATTGGGAGAATATCGCTCGAAATGAGCCGAGAGAAATTCGGACTTCGACCACCCCCTAGTGTTACCCATCCCATAAGTGTTGGACTTCGACCATCCCCTATTGTTACCCATCCCATAAGTGTTACAAGGATATAGCAATGAAGGAGATTGAGAGGCAAGAAACAGTAAAAATGATGCATTGGGAGAAAATCGCTCGAAATGAGTGGAGAGATATTCGGACTTCAACCACCCCCTATTGTTACTCATCCCATAAGTGTTACAAGGAGACGAGAACCGTTCGAAACGGATGAGTAACAAGGAAGATTGAGAGGCATGAAACAGTGAAAATGATGCCTTCGGAGAAAATCGCTCGAAACAAGCGGAGAGAAATTCGGACTTCGACCACCCTCTATAATTACCCATCCCATAAGAGTTACAAGGAGATGAGAACCGTTTGAAAAGGATGATTAAATAAGGAGATTGAGAGGAAAGAAACAGTTAAAATGATGCATTGGGGGAAAATCGCTCGAAATGAGTGGAGAGATATTTGGACTTCGACCATCCCCTATTGTTACCCATCCCATAAGTGTTACAAGGACCTGAGAACCGTTCGAAACGGATGATTAACGAAGGAGATTGAGAGGAAAGAAACAGTTAAAATGATGCATTTGGTGAAAATCGCTCGAAATGAGTGGAGAGATATTTGGACTTCGACCATCCCCTATTGTTACCCATCCCATAAGTGTTACAAGGCCCTGAGAACCGTTCGAAACGGATGAGTAACGAAGGATATTGAGAGGCAAGAAACAGTGAAAATGACGCATTGGGAGAATATCGCTCGAAATGAGCCGAGAGAAATTCGGACTTCGACCACCCCCTAGTGTTACCCATCCCATAAGTGTTGGACTTCGACCATCCCCTATTGTTACCCATCCCATAAGTGTTACAAGGATATAGCAATGAAGGAGATTGAGAGGCAAGAAACAGTAAAAATGATGCATTGGGAGAAAATCGCTCGAAATGAGTGGAGAGATATTCGGACTTCAACCACCCCCTATTGTTACTCATCCCATAAGTGTTACAAGGAGACGAGAACTGTTTGAAATGGATGAGTAACGAAGGAGATTGAGAGGCATGAAACAGTGAAAATGATGCATTGGGAGAAAATCGCTCGAAATGAGCGGAGAGAAATTCGGACTTCGACCACCCCTTATTGTTACCCATCCCATAAGTGTTACAAGGAGATGAGAACTGTTTGAAACGGATGATTAACGAAGGAGATTGAGAGGCAAGAAACAGTGAAAATGACGCATTGGGAGAAAATCGCTCGAAATGAGTGGAGAGATATTCGGACTTCGACCACCCCCTATTGTTACCCATCCCATAAGTGTTACAAGGAGATGAGAACCGTTTGGAACGGATGAATAACGAAGGAGATTGAGAGGCAAGAAACAGTGAAAATGATGCATTGGGAGAAAATCGCTAGAAATGAGCCGAGAGAAATTCCGACTTCGACCACCCCCTATTATTACCCATCCCATAAGTGTTACAAGGAGAAGAGAGCCGTTTGGAACGGATGATTAACGAAGGAGATTGAGAGGCAAGAAATAATGAAAATGATGCATTGGGAGAAAATCGCTCGAAATGAGCCGAGAGAAATTCGGACTTCGACCACCCCCTAGTGTTACCCATCTCATAAGTGTTGGACTTCGACCATCCCCTATTGTTACCCATCCCATAAGTGTTACAAGGACATGAGAACAGTTTGAAACGGATGAGTAATGAAGGAGATTGAGAGGTATGAAACAGTGAAAATGATGCCTTGGGAGAAAATCACTCGAAATGAGCGGAGAGAAATTCGGACTTCGACAACTCCGTATTGTTAGCCATCCCATAAGTGTTTCAAGGAGACGAGAACCGTTTGGAACGGATGATTAACGAAGGAGATTGAGAGGCAAGAAACAGTGAAAATGATGCATTGGGAGAAAATCGCTAGAAATGAGCCGAGAGAAATTCCGACTTCGACCACCCCCTATTATTACCCATCCCATAAGTGTTACAAGGATATAGCAATGAAGGAGATTGAGAGGCAAGAAACAGTAAAAATGATGCATTGGGAGAAAATCGCTCGAAATGAGTGGAGAGATATTCGGACTTCGACCACCCCCTATTGTTACCCATCCCATAAGTGTTACAAGGAGATGAGAACCGTTTGAAACGGATGATTAACGAAGGAGATTGAGAGGAAAGAAACAGTTAAAATGATGCATTGGGAGAAAATCGCTCGAAATGAGTGGAGAGATATTTGGACTTCGACCATTCCCTATTGTTACCCATCCCATAAGTGTTACAAGGACCTGAGAACCGTTCGAAACGGATGAGTAACGAAGGAGATTGAGAGGCAAGAAACAGTGAAAATGACGCATTGGGAGAAAATCGCTCGAAATGAGCCGAGAGAAATTCGGACTTCGACCACCCCCTAGTGTTACCCATCCCATAAGTGTTGGACTTCGACCATCCCCTATTGTTACCCATCCCATAAGTGTTACAAGGATATAGTAATGAAGGAGATTGAGAGGCAAGAAACAGTAAAAATGATGCATTGGGAGAAAATCGCTCGAAATGAGTGGAGAGATATTTGGACTTCGACCACCCCCTATTGTTACCCATCCCATAAGTGTTACAAGGAGATGAGAACCGTTCGAAACGGATGATTAACGAAGGAGATTGAGAGGAAAGAAACAGTTAAAATGATGCATTTGGTGAAAATCGCTCGAAATGAGTGGAGAGATATTTGGACTTCGACCATCCCCTATTGTTACCCATCCCATAAGTGTTACAAGGCCCTGAGAACCGTTCGAAACGGATGAGTAACGAAGGAGATTGAGAGGCAAGAAACAGTGAAATTGACGCATTGGGAGAAAATCGCTCGAAATGAGCCGAGAGAAATTCGGACTTCGACCACCCCGTAGTGTTACCCATCCCATAAGTGTTGGACTTCGACCATCCCCTATTATTACCCATCCCATAAGTGTTACAAGGATATAGCAATGAAGGAGATTGAGAGGCAAGAAACAGTAAAAATGATGCATTGGGAGAAAATTGCTCGAAATGAGTGGAGAGATATTCAGACTTCGACCACCCCCTATTGTTACCCATCCCATAAGTGTTACAAGGAGATGAGAACCGTTTGGAACGGATGATTAACGAAGGAGATTGAGAGGCATGAAACAGTGAAAATGATACATTGGGAGAAAATCGCTCGAAATGAGCCGAGAGAAATTCGGACTTCGACCACCCCCTATTATTACCCATCCCATAAGAGTTACAAGGAGATGAGAACCGTTTGAAACGGATGATTAAATAAGGAGATTGAGAGGAAAGAAACAGTTAAAATGATGCATTGGGGGAAAATCGCTCGAAATGAGTGGAGAGATATTTGGACTTCGACCATCCCCTATTGTTACCCATCCCATAAGTGTTACAAGGACCTGAGAACCTTTCGAAACGGATGAGTAACGAAGGAGATTGAGAGGCAAGAAACAGTGAAAATGACGCATTGGGAGAAAATCGCTCGAAATGAGCCGAGAGAAATTCGGACTTCGACCACCCCCTAGTGTTACCCATCCCATAAGTGTTGGACTTCGACCATCCCCTATTGTAACCCATCCCATAAGTGTTACAAGGATATAGTAATGAAGGAGATTGAGAGGCAAGAAACAGTAAAAATGATGCATTGGGAGAAAATCGCTCGAAATGAGTGGAGAGATATTCGGACTTCGACCACCCCCTATTGTTACCCATCCCATAAGTGTTACAAGGAGATGAGAACCGTTTGAAACGGATGATTAACGAAGGAGATTGAGAGGAAAGAAACAGTTAAAATGATGCATTGGGAGAAAATCGCTCGAAATGAGTGGAGAGATATTTGGACTTCGACCATTCCCTATTGTTACGCATCCCATAAGTGTTACAAGGACCTGAGAACCGTTCGAAACGGATGAGTAACGAAGGAGATTGAGAGGCAAGAAACAGTGAAAATGACGCATTGGGAGAAAATCGCTCGAAATGAGCCAAGAGAAATTCGGACTTCGACCACCCCCTAGTGTTACCCATCCCATAAGTGTTGGACTTCGACCATCCCCTATTGTTACCCATCCCATAAGTGTTACAAGGTTATAGTAATGAAGGAGATTGAGAGGCAAGAAACAGTAAAAATGATGCATTGGGAGAAAATCGCTCGAAATGAGTGGAGAGATATTTGGACTTCGACCACCCCCTATTGTTACCCATCCCATAAGTGTTACAAGGAGATGAGAACCGTTCGAAACGGATGATTAACGAAGGAGATTGAGAGGAAAGAAACAGTTAAAATGATGCATTTGGTGAAAATCGCTCGAAATGAGTGGAGAGATATTTGGACTTCGACCATCCCCTATTGTTACCCATCCCATAAGTGTTACAAGGCCCTGAGAACCGTTCGAAACGGATGAGTAACGAAGGAGATTGAGAGGCAAGAAACAGTGAAATTGACGCATTGGGAGAAAATCGCTCGAAATGAGCCGAGAGAAATTCGGACTTCGACCACCCCCTAGTGTTACCCATCCCATAAGTGTTGGACTTCGACCATCCCCTATTATTACCCATCCCATAAGTGTTACAAGGATATAACAATGAAGGAAATTGAGAGGCAAGAAACAGTAAAAATGATGCATTGGGAGAAAATCGCTCGAAATGAGTGGAGAGATATTCGGACTTCGACCACCCCCTATTGTTACCCATCCCATAAGTGTTACAAGGAGATGAGAACCGTTTGGAACGGATGATTAACGAAGGAGATTGAGAGGCATGAAACAGTGAAAATGATACATTGGGAGAAAATCGCTCGAAATGAGCCGAGAGAAATTCGGACTTCGACCACCCCCTATTATTACCCATCCCATAAGTGTTACAAGGACCTGAGAACCGTTCGAAACGGATGAGTAACGAAGGAGATTGAGAGGCAAGAAACAGTGAAAGTGATGCATTGGGAGAAAATCGCTTGAAATGAGGGGAGAGATATTCGGACTTCGACCACCCCCTATTGTTACCCATCCCATAAGTGTTACAAGGAGATGAGAACCGTTTGGAACGGATGATTAACGAAGGAGATTGAGAGGGAAGAAACAGTGAAAATGATGCATTGGGAGAAAATCGCTCGAAACGAGCCGAGAGAAATTCCGACTTCGACCACCCCCTATTGTTACCCATCTCATAAGTGTTGGACTTCGACCATCCCCTATTGTTACCCATCCCATAAGTGTTACAAGGACATGAGAACCGGTCGAAACGGATGAGTAATGAAGGAGATTGAGAGGAAAGAAATAGTGAAAATGATGCATTGGGAGAAAATCGCTCGAAACGAGCCGAGAGAAATTCCGACTTCGACCACCCCCTAGTGTTACCCATCTCATAAGTGTTGGACTTCGACCATCCCCTATTGTTACCCATCCCATATGTGTTACAAGGCCCTGAGAACCGTTCGAAACGGATGAGTAACGAAGGAGATTGAGAGGCAAGAAACAGTGAAAATGACGCATTGGGAGAAAATCGCTCGAAATGAGCCGAGAGAAATTCGGACTTCGACCACCCCCTAGTGTTACCCATCCCATAAGTGTTGGACTTCGACCATCCCCTATTGTTACCCATCCCATAAGTGTTACAAGGATATAGCAATGAAGGAGATTGAGAGGCAAGAAACAGTAAAATGATGCATTGGGAGAAAATCACTCGAAATGAGTGGAGAGATATTCGGACTTCGACCCCCCCCTATTGTTACTCATCCCATAAGTGTTACAAGGTGACGAGAACTGTTTGAAATGGATGAGTAACGAAGGAGATTGAGAGGCAAGAAACAGTGAAAATGATGCCTTGGGAGAAAATCACTCGAAATGAGCCGAGAGAAATTCCGACTTCGACCACCCCCTATTATTACCCATCCCATAAGTGTTACAAGGACATGAGAACCGTTCGAAACGGATGAGTAACGAAGGAGATTGAGAGGCAAGAAACAGTGAAAATGATGCATTGGGAGAAAATCGCTCGAAATGAGCCGAGAGAAATTCGGACTTCGACCACCCCCTAGTGTTACCCATCCCATAAGTGTTGGACTTCGACCATCCCCTATTGTTACCCATCCCATAAGTGTTACAAGGATATAGTAATGAAGGAGATTGAGAGGCAAGAAACAGTAAAAATGATGCATTGGGAGAAAATCGCTCGAAATGAGTGGAGAGATATTCGGACTTCGACCACCCCCTATTGTTACCCATCGCATAAGTGTTACAAGGAGACGAGAACTGTTTGCAATGGATGAGTAACGAAGGAGATTGAGAGGCATGAAACAGTGAAAATGATGCATTGGGAGAAAATCGCTCGAAATGAGCAGAGAGAAATTCGGACTTCGACAACCCCGTATTGTTACCCATCCCATAAGTGTTACAAGGAGATGAGAACCGTTCGAAACGGTTGAGTAACAAACGAGATTGAGAGGCATGAAACAGTGAAAATGATGCATTGGGAGAAAATCACTCGAAATAAGCGGAGAGAAATTCGGACTTCGACCACCCCTTATTGTTACCCATCCCATAAGTGTTACAAGGAGATGAGAACTGTTTGAAACGGATGATTAACGAAGGAGATTGAGAGGCAAGAAACAGTAAAAATGATGCATTGGGAGAAAATCGCTAGAAATGAGCCGAGAGAAATTCCGACTTCGACCACCCCCTGTTATTACCCATCCCATAAGTGTTACAAGGAGATGAGAACCGTTTGGAACGGATGATTAACGAAGGAGATTGAGAGGCAAGAAACAGTGAAAATGATGCATTTGGAAAAAATCGCTAGAAATGAGCCGAGAGAAATACCGACTTCGACCACCCCCTATTATTACCCATCCCATAAGTGTTACAAGGAGATGAGAACCGTTTGGAACGGATGATTAAAGAAGGAGATTGAGAGGCAAGAAATAGTGAAAATGATGCATTGGGAGAAAATCGCTCGAAATGAGTGGAGAGATATTCGGACTTCGACCACCCCCTATTGTTACCCATCCCATAAGTGTTACAAGAAGATGAGAACCGTTTGGAACGGATGATTAACGAAGGAGATTGAGAGGCAAGAAATAGTGAAAATGATGCATTGGGAGAAAATCGCTCGAAATGAGCCGAGAGAAATTCGGACTTCGACCACCTCCTAGTGTTACCCATCTCATAAGTGTTGAACTTCGACCACCCCCTATTGTTACCCATCCCATAAGTGTTACAAGGAGACGAGAACTGTTTGAAATGGATGAGTAATGAAGGAGATTGAGATGTATGAAACAGTGAAAATGATGCCTTGGGAGAAAATCACTCGAAATGAGCGGAGAGAAATTCAGACTTCGACAACTCCGTATTGTTACCCATCCCATAAGTGTTTCAAGGAGACGAGAACCGTTTGGAACGGATGATTAACGAAGGAGATTGAGAGGCAAGAAACAGTGAAAATGATGCATTGGGAGAAAATCGCTAGAAATGTGCCGAGAGAAATTCCGACTTCGACCACCCCCTATTATTATCCATCCCATAAGTGTTACAAGGAGATGAGAACCGTTTGAAATGGATGATTAACGAAGGAGATTGAGAGGCAAGAAACAGAGAAAATGATGCATTGGGAGAAAATCGCTTGAAATGAGCCGAGAGAAATTCCGACTTCGACCACCCCCTATTATTACCCATCCCATAAGTGTTACAAGGAGATGAGAACCGTTTGAAACGGATGATTAACGAAGGAGATTGAGAGGAAAGAAACAGTGAAAATGATGCATTGGGAGAAAATCGCTCGAAACGAGCCGAGAGAAATTCCGACTTCGACCACCCCCTAGTGTTACCCATCTCATAAGTGTTGGACTTCGACCATCCCCTATTGTTACCCATCCCTTAAGTGTTACGAGGACATGAGAACCGGTCGAAACGGATGAGTAATGAAGGAGATTGAGAGGCAAGAAACAGTGAAAATGATGCATTGGGAGAAAATCGCTCGAAATGAGTGGAGAGATATTCGGACTTCGACCACCCCCTATTGTTACCCATCCCATAAGTGTTACAAGGAGACGAGAACTGTTTGAAATGGATAAGTAACGAAGGAGATTGAGAGGTATGAAACAGTGAAAATGATGCCTTGGGAGAAAATCACTCGAAATGAGCGGAGAGAAATTCGGACTTCGACAACTCCGTATTGTTATCCATCCCATAAGTGTTACAAGGAGACGAGAACCGTTCGAAACGGATGAGTAACAAGGGAGATTGAGAGGCATGAAACAGTGAAAATGATGCCTTCGGAGAAAATCGCTCAAAACAAGCGGAGAGAAATTCGGACTTCGACCACCCTCTATAATTACCCATCCCATAAAAGTTACAAGGAGATGAGAACCGTTTGAAACGGATGATTAAATAAGGAGATTGAGAGGAAAGAAACAGTTAAAATGATGCATTGGGGGAAAATCGCTCGAAATGAGTGGAGAGATATTAGGACTTCGACCATCCCCTATTGTTACCCATCCCATAAGTGTTACAAGGACCTGAGAACCGTTCGAAACGGATGAGTAACGAAGGAGATTGAGAAGCAAGAAACAGTGAAAATGACGCATTGGGAGAAAATCGCTCGAAATGAGCCGAGAGAAATTCAGACTTCGACCACCCCCTAGTGTTACCCATCCCATAAGTGTTGGACTTCGACCATCCCCTATTGTTACCCATCCCATAAGTGTTACAAGGATATAGTAATGAAGGAGATTGAGAGGCAAGAAACAGTAAAAATGATGCATTGGGAGAAAATCGCTCGAAATGAGTGGAGAGATATTCGGACTTCGACCACCCCCTATTGTTACCCATCCCATAAGTGTTACAAGGAGATGAGAACCGTTTGAAACGGATGATTAACGAAGGAGATTGAGAGGAAAGAAACAGTTAAAATGATGCATTGGGAGAAAATCGCTCGAAATGAGTGGAGAGATATTTGGACTTCGACCATTCCCTATTGTTACCCATCCCATAAGTGTTACAAGGACCTGAGAACCGTTCGAAACGGATGAGTAACGAAGGAGATTGAGAGGCAAGAAACAGTGAAAATGACGCATTGGGAGAAAATCGCTCGAAATGAGCCGAGAGAAATTCGGACTTCGACCACCCCCTATTGTTACCCATCCCATAAGTGTTACAAGGAGACGAGAACTGTTTGAAATGGATGAGTAACGAAGGAGATTGAGAGGTATGAAACAGTGAAAATGATGCCTTGGGAGAAAATCACTCGAAATGAGCGGAGAGAAATTCGGACTTCGACAACTCCGTATTGTTATCCATCCCATAAGTGTTACAAGGAGACGAGAACCGTTCGAAACGGATGAGTAACAAGGAAGATTGAGAGGCATGAAACAGTGAAAATGATGCCTTCGGAGAAAATCGCTCGAAACAAGCGGAGAGAAATTCGGACTTCGACCACCCTCTATAATTACCCATCCCATAAGAGTTACAAGGAGATGAGAACCGTTTGAAACGGATGATTAAATAAGGAGATTGAGAGGAAAGAAACAGTTAAAATGATGCATTGGGGGAAAATCGCTCGAAATGAGTGGAGAGATATTTGGACTTCGACCATCCCCTATTGTTACCCATCCCATAAGTGTTACAAGGACCTGAGAACCATTCGAAACGGATGATTAACGAAGGAGATTGAGAGGAAAGAAACAGTTAAAATGATGCATTTGGTGAAAATCGCTCGAAATGAGTGGAGAGATATTTGGACTTCGACCATCCCCTATTGTTACCCATCCCATAAGTGTTACAAGGCCCTGAGAACCGTTCGAAACGGATGAGTAACGAAGGATATTGAGAGGCAAGAAACAGTGAAAATGACGCATTGGGAGAATATCGCTCGAAATGAGCCGAGAGAAATTCGGACTTCGACCACCCCCTAGTGTTACCCATCCCATAAGTGTTGGACTTCGACCATCCCCTATTGTTACCCATCCCATAAGTGTTACAAGGATATAGCAATGAAGGAGATTGAGAGGCAAGAAACAGTAAAAATGATGCATTGGGAGAAAATCGCTCGAAATGAGTGGAGAGATATTCGGACTTCAACCACCCCCTATTGTTACTCATCCCATAAGTGTTACAAGGAGACGAGAACTGTTTGAAATGGATGAGTAACGAAGGAGATTGAGAGGCATGAAACAGTGAAAATGATGCATTGGGAGAAAATCGCTCGAAATGAGCGGAGAGAAATTCGGACTTCGACCACCCCTTATTGTTACCCATCCCATAAGTGTTGCAAGGTGATGAGAACTGTTTGAAACGGATGATTAACGAAGGAGATTGAGAGGCAAGAAACAGTGAAAATGACGCATTGGGAGAAAATCGCTCGAAATGAGTGGAGAGATATTCGGACTTCGACCACCCCCTATTGTTACCCATCCCATAAGTGTTACAAGGAGATGAGAACCGTTTGGAACGGATGAATAACGAAGGAGATTGAGAGGCAAGAAACAGTGAAAATGATGCATTGGGAGAAAATCGCTAGAAATGAGCCGAGAGAAATTCCGACTTCGACCACCCCCTATTATTACCCATCCCATAAGTGTTACAAGGAGAAGAGAGCCGTTTGGAACGGATGATTAACGAAGGAGATTGAGAGGCAAGAAATAATGAAAATGATGCATTGGGAGAAAATCGCTCGAAATGAGCCGAGAGAAATTCGGACTTCGACCACCCCCTAGTGTTACCCATCTCATAAGTGTTGGACTTCGACCATCCCCTATTGTTACCCATCCCATAAGTGTTACAAGGACATGAGAACCGTTTGAAACGGATGAGTAATGAAGGAGATTGAGAGGTATGAAACAGTAAAAATGATGCCTTGGGAGAAAATCACTCGAAATGAGCGGAGAGAAATTCGGACTTCGACAACTCCGTATTGTTAGCCATCCCATAAGTGTTTCAAGGAGACGAGAACCGTTTGGAACGGATGATTAACGAAGGAGATTGAGAGGCAAGAAACAGTGAAAATGATGCATTGGGAGAAAATCGCTAGAAATGAGCCGAGAGAAATTCCGACTTCGACCACCCCCTATTATTACCCATCCCATAAGTGTTACAAGGATATAGCAATGAAGGAGATTGAGAGGAAAGAAACAGTAAAAATGATGCATTGGGAGAAAATCGCTCGAAATGAGTGGAGAGATATTCGGACTTCGACCACCCCCTATTGTTACCCATCCCATAAGTGTTACAAGGAGATGAGAACCGTTTGAAACGGATGATTAACGAAGGAGATTGAGAGGAAAGAAACAGTTAAAATGATGCATTGGGAGAAAATCGCTCGAAATGAGTGGAGAGATATTTGGACTTCGACCATTCCCTATTGTTACCCATCCCATAAGTGTTACAAGGACCTGAGAACCGTTCGAAACGGATGAGTAACGAAGGAGATTGAGAGGCAAGAAACAGTGAAAATGACGCATTGGGAGAAAATCGCTCGAAATGAGCCGAGAGAAATTCGGACTTCGACCACCCCCTAGTGTTACCCATCCCATAAGTGTTGGACTTCGACCATCCCCTATTGTTACCCATCCCATAAGTGTTACAAGGATATAGTAATGAAGGAGATTGAGAGGCAAGAAACAGTAAAAATGATGCATTGGGAGAAAATCGCTCGAAATGAGTGGAGAGATATTTGGACTTCGACCACCCCCTATTGTTACCCATCCCATAAGTGTTACAAGGAGATGAGAACCGTTCGAAACGGATGATTAACGAAGGAGATTGAGAGGAAAGAAACAGTTAAAATGATGCATTTGGTGAAAATCGCTCGAAATGAGTGGAGAGATATTTGGACTTCGACCATCCCCTATTGTTACCCATCCCATAAGTGTTACAAGGCCCTGAGAACCGTTCGAAACGGATGAGTAACGAAGGAGATTGAGAGGCAAGAAACAGTGAAATTGACGCATTGGGAGAAAATCGCTCGAAATGAGCCGAGAGAAATTCGGACTTCGACCACCCCGTAGTGTTACCCATCCCATAAGTGTTGGACTTCGACCATCCCCTATTATTACCCATCCCATAAGTGTTACAAGGATATAGCAATGAAGGAGATTGAGAGGCAAGAAACAGTAAAAATGATGCATTGGGAGAAAATTGCTCGAAATGAGTGGAGAGATATTCGGACTTCGACCACCCCCTATTGTTACCCATCCCATAAGTGTTACAAGGAGATGAGAACCGTTTGGAACGGATGAATAACGAAGGAGATTGAGAGGCAAGAAACAGTGAAAATGACGCATTGGGAGAAAATCGCTCGAAATGAGCCGAGAGAAATTCGGACTTCGACCACCCCCTAGTGTTACCCATCCCATAAGTGTTGGACTTCGACCATCCCCTATTGTAACCCATCCCATAAGTGTTACAAGGATATAGTAATGAAGGAGATTGAGAGGCAAGAAACAGTAAAAATGATGCATTGGGAGAAAATCGCTCGAAATGAGTGGAGAGATATTCGGACTTCGACCACCCCCTATTGTTACCCATCCCATAAGTGTTACAAGGAGATGAGAACCGTTTGAAACGGATGATTAACGAAGGAGATTGAGAGGAAAGAAACAGTTAAAATGATGCATTGGGAGAAAATCGCTCGAAATGAGTGGAGAGATATTTGGACTTCGACCATTCCCTATTGTTACGCATCCCATAAGTGTTACAAGGACCTGAGAACCGTTCGAAACGGATGAGTAACGAAGGAGATTGAGAGGCAAGAAACAGTGAAAATGACGCATTGGGAGAAAATCGCTCGAAATGAGCCAAGAGAAATTCGGACTTCGACCACCCCCTAGTGTTACCCATCCCATAAGTGTTGGACTTCGACCATCCCCTATTGTTACCCATCCCATAAGTGTTACAAGGTTATAGTAATGAAGGAGATTGAGAGGCAAGAAACAGTAAAAATGATGCATTGGGAGAAAATCGCTCGAAATGAGTGGAGAGATATTTGGACTTCGACCACCCCCTATTGTTACCCATCCCATAAGTGTTACAAGGAGATGAGAACCGTTCGAAACGGATGATTAACGAAGGAGATTGAGAGGAAAGAAACAGTTAAAATGATGCATTTGGTGAAAATCGCTCGAAATGAGTGGAGAGATATTTGGACTTCGACCATCCCCTATTGTTACCCATCCCATAAGTGTTACAAGGCCCTGAGAACCGTTCGAAACGGATGAGTAACGAAGGAGATTGAGAGGCAAGAAACAGTGAAATTGACGCATTGGGAGAAAATCGCTCGAAATGAGCCGAGAGAAATTCGGACTTCGACCACCCCCTAGTGTTACCCATCCCATAAGTGTTGGACTTCGACCATCCCCTATTATTACCCATCCCATAAGTGTTACAAGGATATAACAATGAAGGAAATTGAGAGGCAAGAAACAGTAAAAATGATGCATTGGGAGAAAATCGCTCGAAATGAGTGGATAGATATTCGGACTTCGACCACCCCCTATTGTTACCCATCCCATAAGTGTTACAAGGAGATGAGAACCGTTTGGAACGGATGATTAACGAAGGAGATTGAGAGGCATGAAACAGTGAAAATGATACATTGGGAGAAAATCGCTCGAAATGAGCCGAGAGAAATTCGGACTTCGACCACCCCCTATTATTACCCATCCCATAAGTGTTACAAGGACCTGAGAACCGTTCGAAACGGATGAGTAACGAAGGAGATTGAGAGGCAAGAAACAGTGAAAGTGATGCATTGGGAGAAAATCGCTTGAAATGAGGGGAGAGATATTCGGACTTCGACCACCCCCTATTGTTACCCATCCCATAAGTGTTACAAGGAGATGAGAACCGTTTGGAACGGATGATTAACGAAGGAGATTGAGAGGGAAGAAACAGTGAAAATGATGCATTGGGAGAAAATCGCTCGAAACGAGCCGAGAGAAATTCCGACTTCGACCACCCCCTATTGTTACCCATCTCATAAGTGTTGGACTTCGACCATCCCCTATTGTTACCCATCCCATAAGTGTTACAAGGACATGAGAACCGGTCGAAACGGATGAGTAATGAAGGAGATTGAGAGGAAAGAAATAGTGAAAATGATGCATTGGGAGAAAATCGCTCGAAACGAGCCGAGAGAAATTCCGACTTCGACCACCCCCTAGTGTTACCCATCTCATAAGTGTTGGACTTCGACCATCCCCTATTGTTACCCATCCCATATGTGTTACAAGGCCCTGAGAACCGTTCGAAACGGATGAGTAACGAAGGAGATTGAGAGGCAAGAAACAGTGAAAATGACGCATTGGGAGAAAATCGCTCGAAATGAGCCGAGAGAAATTCGGACTTCGACCACCCCCTAGTGTTACCCATCCATAAGTGTTGGACTTCGACCATCCCCTATTGTTACCCATCCCATAAGTGTTACAAGGATATAGCAATGAAGGAGATTGAGAGGCAAGAAACAGTAAAATGATGCATTGGGAGAAAATCACTCGAAATGAGTGGAGAGATATTCGGACTTCGACCCCCCCCTATTGTTACTCATCCCATAAGTGTTACAAGGTGACGAGAACTGTTTGAAATGGATGAGTAACGAAGGAGATTGAGAGGCAAGAAACAGTGAAAATGATGCCTTGGGAGAAAATCACTCGAAATGAGCCGAGAGAAATTCCGACTTCGACCACCCCCTATTATTACCCATCCCATAAGTGTTACAAGGACATGAGAACCGTTCGAACGGATGAGTAACGAAGGAGATTGAGAGGCAAGAAACAGTGAAAATGATGCATTGGGAGAAAATCGCTCGAAATGAGCCGAGAGAAATTCGGACTTCGACCACCCCCTAGTGTTACCCATCCCATAAGTGTTGGACTTCGACCATCCCCTATTGTTACCCATCCCATAAGTGTTACAAGGATATAGTAATGAAGGAGATTGAGAGGCAAGAAACAGTAAAAATGATGCATTGGGAGAAAATCGCTCGAAATGAGTGGAGAGATATTCGGACTTCGACCACCCCCTATTGTTACCCATCGCATAAGTGTTACAAGGAGACGAGAACTGTTTGCAATGGATGAGTAACGAAGGAGATTGAGAGGCATGAAACAGTGAAAATGATGCATTGGGAGAAAATCGCTCGAAATGAGCAGAGAGAAATTCGGACTTCGACAACCCCGTATTGTTACCCATCCCATAAGTGTTACAAGGAGATGAGAACCGTTCGAAACGGTTGAGTAACAAACGAGATTGAGAGGCATGAAACAGTGAAAATGATGCATTGGGAGAAAATCACTCGAAATAAGCGGAGAGAAATTCGGACTTCGACCACCCCTTATTGTTACCCATCCCATAAGTGTTACAAGGAGATGAGAACTGTTTGAAACGGATGATTAACGAAGGAGATTGAGAGGCAAGAAACAGTAAAAATGATGCATTGGGAGAAAATCGCTAGAAATGAGCCGAGAGAAATTCCGACTTCGACCACCCCCTGTTATTACCCATCCCATAAGTGTTACAAGGAGATGAGAACCGTTTGGAACGGATGATTAACGAAGGAGATTGAGAGGCAAGAAACAGTGAAAATGATGCATTTGGAAAAAATCGCTAGAAATGAGCCGAGAGAAATACCGACTTCGACCACCCCCTATTATTACCCATCCCATAAGTGTTACAAGGAGATGAGAACCGTTTGGAACGGATGATTAAAGAAGGAGATTGAGAGGCAAGAAATAGTGAAAATGATGCATTGGGAGAAAATCGCTCGAAATGAGTGGAGAGATATTCGGACTTCGACCACCCCCTATTGTTACCCATCCCATAAGTGTTACAAGAAGATGAGAACCGTTTGGAACGGATGATTAACGAAGGAGATTGAGAGGCAAGAAATAGTGAAAATGATGCATTGGGAGAAAATCGCTCGAAATGAGCCGAGAGAAATTCGGACTTCGACCACCTCCTAGTGTTACCCATCTCATAAGTGTTGAACTTCGACCACCCCCTATTGTTACCCATCCCATAAGTGTTACAAGGAGACGAGAACTGTTTGAAATGGATGAGTAATGAAGGAGATTGAGATGTATGAAACAGTGAAAATGATGCCTTGGGAGAAAATCACTCGAAATGAGCGGAGAGAAATTCAGACTTCGACAACTCCGTATTGTTACCCATCCCATAAGTGTTTCAAGGAGACGAGAACCGTTTGGAACGGATGATTAACGAAGGAGATTGAGAGGCAAGAAACAGTGAAAATGATGCATTGGGAGAAAATCGCTAGAAATGTGCCGAGAGAAATTCCGACTTCGACCACCCCCTATTATTATCCATCCCATAAGTGTTACAAGGAGATGAGAACCGTTTGAAATGGATGATTAACGAAGGAGATTGAGAGGCAAGAAACAGAGAAAATGATGCATTGGGAGAAAATCGCTTGAAATGAGCCGAGAGAAATTCCGACTTCGACCACCCCCTATTATTACCCATCCCATAAGTGTTACAAGGAGATGAGAACCGTTTGAAACGGATGATTAACGAAGGAGATTGAGAGGAAAGAAACAGTGAAAATGATGCATTGGGAGAAAATCGCTCGAAACGAGCCGAGAGAAATTCCGACTTCGACCACCCCCTAGTGTTACCCATCTCATAAGTGTTGGACTTCGACCATCCCCTATTGTTACCCATCCCTTAAGTGTTACGAGGACATGAGAACCGGTCGAACGGATGAGTAATGAAGGAGATTGAGAGGCAAGAAACAGTGAAAATGATGCATTGGGAGAAAATCGCTCGAAATGAGTGGAGAGATATTCGGACTTCGACCACCCCCTATTGTTACCCATCCCATAAGTGTTACAAGGAGACGAGAACTGTTTGAAATGGATAAGTAACGAAGGAGATTGAGAGGTATGAAACAGTGAAAATGATGCCTTGGGAGAAAATCACTCGAAATGAGCGGAGAGAAATTCGGACTTCGACAACTCCGTATTGTTATCCATCCCATAAGTGTTACAAGGAGACGAGAACCGTTCGAAACGGATGAGTAACAAGGGAGATTGAGAGGCATGAAACAGTGAAAATGATGCCTTCGGAGAAAATCGCTCAAAACAAGCGGAGAGAAATTCGGACTTCGACCACCCTCTATAATTACCCATCCCATAAAAGTTACAAGGAGATGAGAACCGTTTGAAACGGATGATTAAATAAGGAGATTGAGAGGAAAGAAACAGTTAAAATGATGCATTGGGGGAAAATCGCTCGAAATGAGTGGAGAGATATTAGGACTTCGACCATCCCCTATTGTTACCCATCCCATAAGTGTTACAAGGACCTGAGAACCGTTCGAAACGGATGAGTAACGAAGGAGATTGAGAAGCAAGAAACAGTGAAAATGACGCATTGGGAGAAAATCGCTCGAAATGAGCCGAGAGAAATTCAGACTTCGACCACCCCCTAGTGTTACCCATCCCATAAGTGTTGGACTTCGACCATCCCCTATTGTTACCCATCCCATAAGTGTTACAAGGATATAGTAATGAAGGAGATTGAGAGGCAAGAAACAGTAAAAATGATGCATTGGGAGAAAATCGCTCGAAATGAGTGGAGAGATATTCGGACTTCGACCACCCCCTATTGTTACCCATCCCATAAGTGTTACAAGGAGATGAGAACCGTTTGAAACGGATGATTAACGAAGGAGATTGAGAGGAAAGAAACAGTTAAAATGATGCATTGGGAGAAAATCGCTCGAAATGAGTGGAGAGATATTTGGACTTCGACCATTCCCTATTGTTACCCATCCCATAAGTGTTACAAGGACCTGAGAACCGTTCGAAACGGATGAGTAACGAAGGAGATTGAGAGGCAAGAAACAGTGAAAATGACGCATTGGGAGAAAATCGCTCGAAATGAGCCGAGAGAAATTCGGACTTCGACCACCCCCTATTGTTACCCATCCCATAAGTGTTACAAGGAGACGAGAACTGTTTGAAATGGATGAGTAACGAAGGAGATTGAGAGGTATGAAACAGTGAAAATGATGCCTTGGGAGAAAATCACTCGAAATGAGCGGAGAGAAATTCGGACTTCGACAACTCCGTATTGTTATCCATCCCATAAGTGTTACAAGGAGACGAGAACCGTTCGAAACGGATGAGTAACAAGGAAGATTGAGAGGCATGAAACAGTGAAAATGATGCCTTCGGAGAAAATCGCTCGAAACAAGCGGAGAGAAATTCGGACTTCGACCACCCTCTATAATTACCCATCCCATAAGAGTTACAAGGAGATGAGAACCGTTTGAAACGGATGATTAAATAAGGAGATTGAGAGGAAAGAAACAGTTAAAATGATGCATTGGGGGAAAATCGCTCGAAATGAGTGGAGAGATATTTGGACTTCGACCATCCCCTATTGTTACCCATCCCATAAGTGTTACAAGGACCTGAGAACCGTTCGAAACGGATGATTAACGAAGGAGATTGAGAGGAAAGAAACAGTTAAAATGATGCATTTGGTGAAAATCGCTCGAAATGAGTGGAGAGATATTTGGACTTCGACCATCCCCTATTGTTACCCATCCCATAAGTGTTACAAGGCCCTGAGAACCGTTCGAAACGGATGAGTAACGAAGGATATTGAGAGGCAAGAAACAGTGAAAATGACGCATTGGGAGAATATCGCTCGAAATGAGCCGAGAGAAATTCGGACTTCGACCACCCCCTAGTGTTACCCATCCCATAAGTGTTGGACTTCGACCATCCCCTATTGTTACCCATCCCATAAGTGTTACAAGGATATAGCAATGAAGGAGATTGAGAGGCAAGAAACAGTAAAAATGATGCATTGGGAGAAAATCGCTCGAAATGAGTGGAGAGATATTCGGACTTCAACCACCCCCTATTGTTACTCATCCCATAAGTGTTACAAGGAGACGAGAACTGTTTGAAATGGATGAGTAACGAAGGAGATTGAGAGGCATGAAACAGTGAAAATGATGCATTGGGAGAAAATCGCTCGAAATGAGCGGAGAGAAATTCGGACTTCGACCACCCCTTATTGTTACCCATCCCATAAGTGTTGCAAGGAGATGAGAACTGTTTGAAACGGATGATTAACGAAGGAGATTGAGAGGCAAGAAACAGTGAAAATGACGCATTGGGAGAAAATCGCTCGAAATGAGTGGAGAGATATTCGGACTTCGACCACCCCCTATTGTTACCCATCCCATAAGTGTTACAAGGAGATGAGAACCGTTTGGAACGGATGAATAACGAAGGAGATTGAGAGGCAAGAAACAGTGAAAATGATGCATTGGGAGAAAATCGCTAGAAATGAGCCGAGAGAAATTCCGACTTCGACCACCCCCTATTATTACCCATCCCATAAGTGTTACAAGGAGAAGAGAGCCGTTTGGAACGGATGATTAACGAAGGAGATTGAGAGGCAAGAAATAATGAAAATGATGCATTGGGAGAAAATCGCTCGAAATGAGCCGAGAGAAATTCGGACTTCGACCACCCCCTAGTGTTACCCATCTCATAAGTGTTGGACTTCGACCATCCCCTATTGTTACCCATCCCATAAGTGTTACAAGGACATGAGAACCGTTTGAAACGGATGAGTAATGAAGGAGATTGAGAGGTATGAAACAGTAAAAATGATGCCTTGGGAGAAAATCACTCGAAATGAGCGGAGAGAAATTCGGACTTCGACAACTCCGTATTGTTAGCCATCCCATAAGTGTTTCAAGGAGACGAGAACCGTTTGGAACGGATGATTAACGAAGGAGATTGAGAGGCAAGAAACAGTGAAAATGATGCATTGGGAGAAAATCGCTAGAAATGAGCCGAGAGAAATTCCGACTTCGACCACCCCCTATTATTACCCATCCCATAAGTGTTACAAGGATATAGCAATGAAGGAGATTGAGAGGAAAGAAACAGTAAAAATGATGCATTGGGAGAAAATCGCTCGAAATGAGTGGAGAGATATTCGGACTTCGACCACCCCCTATTGTTACCCATCCCATAAGTGTTACAAGGAGATGAGAACCGTTTGAAACGGATGATTAACGAAGGAGATTGAGAGGAAAGAAACAGTTAAAATGATGCATTGGGAGAAAATCGCTCGAAATGAGTGGAGAGATATTTGGACTTCGACCATTCCCTATTGTTACCCATCCCATAAGTGTTACAAGGACCTGAGAACCGTTCGAAACGGATGAGTAACGAAGGAGATTGAGAGGCAAGAAACAGTGAAAATGACGCATTGGGAGAAAATCGCTCGAAATGAGCCGAGAGAAATTCGGACTTCGACCACCCCCTAGTGTTACCCATCCCATAAGTGTTGGACTTCGACCATCCCCTATTGTTACCCATCCCATAAGTGTTACAAGGATATAGTAATGAAGGAGATTGAGAGGCAAGAAACAGTAAAAATGATGCATTGGGAGAAAATCGCTCGAATGAGTGGAGAGATATTTGGACTTCGACCACCCCCTATTGTTACCCATCCCATAAGTGCTACAAGGAGATGAGAACCGTTCGAAACGGATGATTAACGAAGGAGATTGAGAGGAAAGAAACAGTTAAAATGATGCATTTGGTGAAAATCGCTCGAAATGAGTGGAGAGATATTTGGACTTCGACCATCCCCTATTGTTACCCATCCCATAAGTGTTACAAGGCCCTGAGAACCGTTCGAAACGGATGAGTAACGAAGGAGATTGAGAGGCAAGAAACAGTGAAATTGACGCATTGGGAGAAAATCGCTCGAAATGAGCCGAGAGAAATTCGGACTTCGACCACCCCGTAGTGTTACCCATCCCATAAGTGTTGGACTTCGACCATCCCCTATTATTACCCATCCCATAAGTGTTACAAGGATATAGCAATGAAGGAGATTGAGAGGCAAGAAACAGTAAAAATGATGCATTGGGAGAAAATTGCTCGAAATGAGGGGAGAGATATTCGGACTTCGACCACCCCCTATTGTTACCCATCCCATAAGTGTTACAAGGAGATGAGAACCGTTTGGAACGGATGATTAACGAAGGAGATTGAGAGGCATGAAACAGTGAAAATGATACATTGGGAGAAAATCGCTCGAAATGAGCCGAGAGAAATTCGGACTTCGACCACCCCCTATTATTACCCATCCCATAAGAGTTACAAGGAGATGAGAACCGTTTGAAACGGATGATTAAATAAGGAGATTGAGAGGAAAGAAACAGTTAAAATGATGCATTGGGGGAAAATCGCTCGAAATGAGTGGAGAGATATTTGGACTTCGACCATCCCCTATTGTTACCCATCCCATAAGTGTTACAAGGACCTGAGAACCTTTCGAAACGGATGAGTAACGAAGGAGATTGAGAGGCAAGAAACAGTGAAAATGACGCATTGGGAGAAAATCGCTCGAAATGAGCCGAGAGAAATTCGGACTTCGACCACCCCCTAGTGTTACCCATCCCATAAGTGTTGGACTTCGACCATCCCCTATTGTTACCCATCCCATAAGTGTTACAAGGATATAGTAATGAAGGAGATTGAGAGGCAAGAAACAGTAAAAATGATGCATTGGGAGAAAATCGCTCGAAATGAGTGGAGAGATATTCGGACTTCGACCACCCCCTATTGTTACCCATCCCATAAGTGTTACAAGGAGATGAGAACCGTTTGAAACGGATGATTAACGAAGGAGATTGAGAGGAAAGAAACAGTGAAAATGATGCATTGGGAGAAAATCGCTCGAAACGAGCCGAGAGAAATTCCGACTTCGACCACCCCCTAGTGTTACCCATCTCATAAGTGTTGGACTTCGACCATCCCCTATTGTTACCCATCCCTTAAGTGTTACGAGGACATGAGAACCGGTCGAAACGGATGAGTAATGAAGGAGATTGAGAGGCAAGAAACAGTGAAATGATGCATTGGGAGAAAATCGCTCGAAATGAGTGGAGAGATATTCGGACTTCGACCACCCCCTATTGTTACCCATCCCATAAGTGTTACAAGGAGACGAGAACTGTTTGAAATGGATAAGTAACGAAGGAGATTGAGAGGTATGAAACAGTGAAAATGATGCCTTGGGAGAAAATCACTCGAAATGAGCGGAGAGAAATTCGGACTTCGACAACTCCGTATTGTTATCCATCCCATAAGTGTTACAAGGAGACGAGAACCGTTCGAAACGGATGAGTAACAAGGGAGATTGAGAGGCATGAAACAGTGAAAATGATGCCTTCGGAGAAAATCGCTCAAAACAAGCGGAGAGAAATTCGGACTTCGACCACCCTCTATAATTACCCATCCCATAAAAGTTACAAGGAGATGAGAACCGTTGAAACGGATGATTAAATAAGGAGATTGAGAGGAAAGAAACAGTTAAAATGATGCATTAGGGGAAAATCGCTCGAAATGAGTGGAGAGATATTAGGACTTCGACCATCCCCTATTGTTACCCATCCCATAAGTGTTACAAGGACCTGAGAACCGTTCGAAACGGATGAGTAACGAAGGAGATTGAGAAGCAAGAAACAGTGAAAATGACGCATTGGGAGAAAATCGCTCGAAATGAGCCGAGAGAAATTCAGACTTTGACCACCCCCTAGTGTTACCCATCCCATAAGTGTTGGACTTCGACCATCCCCTATTGTTACCCATCCCATAAGTGTTACAAGGATATAGTAATGAAGGAGATTGAGAGGCAAGAAACAGTAAAAATGATGCATTGGGAGAAAATCGCTCGAAATGAGTGGAGAGATATTCGGACTTCGACCACCCCCTATTGTTACCCATCCCATAAGTGTTACAAGGAGATGAGAACCGTTTGAAACGGATGATTAACGAAGGAGATTGAGAGGAAAGAAACAGTTAAAATGATGCATTGGGAGAAAATCGCTCGAAATGAGTGGAGAGATATTTGGACTTCGACCATTCCCTATTGTTACCCATCCCATAAGTGTTACAAGGACCTGAGAACCGTTCGAAACGGATGAGTAACGAAGGAGATTGAGAGGCAAGAAACAGTGAAAATGACGCATTGGGAGAAAATCGCTCGAAATGAGCCGAGAGAAATTCGGACTTCGACCACCCCCTATTGTTACCCATCCCATAAGTGTTACAAGGAGACGAGAACTGTTTGAAATGGATGAGTAACGAAGGAGATTGAGAGGTATGAAACAGTGAAAATGATGCCTTGGGAGAAAATCACTCGAAATGAGCGGAGAGAAATTCGGACTTCGACAACTCCGTATTGTTATCCATCCCATAAGTGTTACAAGGAGACGAGAACCGTTCGAAACGGATGAGTAACAAGGAAGATTGAGAGGCATGAAACAGTGAAAATGATGCCTTCGGAGAAAATCGCTCGAAACAAGCGGAGAGAAATTCGGACTTCGACCACCCTCTATAATTACCCATCCCATAAGAGTTACAAGGAGATGAGAACCGTTGAAACGGATGATTAAATAAGGAGATTGAGAGGAAAGAAACAGTTAAAATGATGCATTGGGGGAAAATCGCTCGAAATGAGTGGAGAGATATTTGGACTTCGACCATCCCCTATTGTTACCCATCCCATAAGTGTTACAAGGACCTGAGAACCGTTCGAAACGGATGATTAACGAAGGAGATTGAGAGGAAAGAAACAGTTAAAATGATGCATTTGGTGAAAATCGCTCGAAATGAGTGGAGAGATATTTGGACTTCGACCATCCCCTATTGTTACCCATCCCATAAGTGTTACAAGGCCCTGAGAACCGTTCGAAACGGATGAGTAACGAAGGATATTGAGAGGCAAGAAACAGTGAAAATGACGCATTGGCAGAATATCGCTCGAAATGAGCCGAGAGAAATTCGGACTTCGACCACCCCCTAGTGTTACCCATCCCATAAGTGTTGGACTTCGACCATCCCCTATTGTTACCCATCCCATAAGTGTTACAAGGATATAGCAATGAAGGAGATTGAGAGGCAAGAAACAATAAAAATGATGCATTGGGAGAAAATCGCTCGAAATGAGTGGAGAGATATTCGGACTTCAACCACCCCCTATTGTTACTCATCCCATAAGTGTTACAAGGAGACGAGAACTGTTTGAAATGGATGAGTAACGAAGGAGATTGAGAGGCATGAAACAGTGAAAATGATGCATTGGGAGAAAATCGCTCGAAATGAGCGGAGAGAAATTCGGACTTCGACCACCCCTTATTGTTACCCATCCCATAAGTGTTACAAGGAGATGAGAACTGTTTGAAACGGATGATTAACGAAGGAGATTGAGAGGCAAGAATTAGTGAAAATGACGCATTGGGAGAAAATCGCTCGAAATGAGTGGAGAGATATTCGGACTTCGACCACCCCCTATTGTTACCCATCCCATAAGTGTTACAAGGAGATGAGAACCGTTTGGAACGGATGAATAATGAAGGAGATTGAGAGGCAAGAAACAGTGAAAATGATGCATTGGGAGAAAATCGCTAGAAATGAGCCGAGAGAAATTCCGACTTCGACCACCCCCTATTATTACCCATCCCATAAGTGTTACAAGGAGAAGAGAGCCGTTTGGAACGGATGATTAACGAAGGAGATTGAGAGGCAAGAAATAATGAAAATGATGCATTGGGAGAAAATCGCTCGAAATGAGCCGAGAGAAATTCGGACTTCGACCACCCCCTAGTGTTACCCATCTCATAAGTGTTGGACTTCGACCATCCCCTATTGTTACCCATCCCATAAGTGTTACAAGGACATGAGAACCGTTTGAAACGGATGAGTAATGAAGGAGATTGAGAGGTATGAAACAGTGAAAATGATGCCTTGGGAGAAAATCACTCGAAATGAGCGGAGAGAAATTCGGACTTCGACAACTCCGTATTGTTAGCCATCCCATAAGTGTTTCAAGGAGACGAGAACCGTTTGGAACGGATGATTAACGAAGGAGATTGAGAGGCAAGAAACAGTGAAAATGATGCATTGGGAGAAAATCGCTAGAAATGAGCCGAGAGAAATTCCGACTTCGACCACCCCCTATTATTACCCATCCCATAAGTGTTACAAGGATATAGCAATGAAGGAGATTGAGAGGAAAGAAACAGTAAAAATGATGCATTGGGAGAAAATCGCTCGAAATGAGTGGAGAGATATTCGGACTTCGACCACCCCCTATTGTTACCCATCCCATAAGTGTTACAAGGAGATGAGAACCGTTTGAAACGGATGATTAACGAAGGAGATTGAGAGGAAAGAAACAGTTAAAATGATGCATTGGGAGAAAATCGCTCGAAATGAGTGGAGAGATATTTGGACTTCGACCATTCCCTATTGTTACCCATCCCATAAGTGTTACAAGGACCTGAGAACCGTTCGAAACGGATGAGTAACGAAGGAGATTGAGAGGCAAGAAACAGTGAAAATGACGCATTGGGAGAAAATCGCTCGAAATGAGCCGAGAGAAATTCGGACTTCGACCACCCCCTAGTGTTACCCATCCCATAAGTGTTGGACTTCGACCATCCCCTATTGTTACCCATCCCATAAGTGTTACAAGGATATAGTAATGAAGGAGATTGAGAGGCAAGAAACAGTAAAAATGATGCATTGGGAGAAAATCGCTCGAAATGAGTGGAGAGATATTTGGACTTCGACCACCCCCTATTGTTACCCATCCCATAAGTGTTACAAGGAGATGAGAACCGTTCGAAACGGATGATTAACGAAGGAGATTGAGAGGAAAGAAACAGTTAAAATGATGCATTTGGTGAAAATCGCTCGAAATGAGTGGAGAGATATTTGGACTTCGACCATCCCCTATTGTTACCCATCCCATAAGTGTTACAAGGCCCTGAGAACCGTTCGAAACGGATGAGTAACGAAGGAGATTGAGAGGCAAGAAACAGTGAAATTGACGCATTGGGAGAAAATCGCTCGAAATGAGCCGAGAGAAATTCGGACTTCGACCACCCCGTAGTGTTACCCATCCCATAAGTGTTGGACTTCGACCATCCCCTATTATTACCCATCCCATAAGTGTTACAAGGATATAGCAATGAAGGAGATTGAGAGGCAAGAAACAGTAAAAATGATGCATTGGGAGAAAATTGCTCGAAATGAGTGGAGAGATATTCGGACTTCGACCACCCCCTATTGTTACCCATCCCATAAGTGTTACAAGGAGATGAGAACCGTTTGGAACGGATGATTAACGAAGGAGATTGAGAGGCATGAAACAGTGAAAATGATACATTGGGAGAAAATCGCTCGAAATGAGCCGAGAGAAATTCGGACTTCGACCACCCCCTATTATTACCCATCCCATAAGAGTTACAAGGAGATGAGAACCGTTTGAAACGGATGATTAAATAAGGAGATTGAGAGGAAAGAAACAGTTAAAATGATGCATTGGGGGAAAATCGCTCGAAATGAGTGGAGAGATATTTGGACTTCGACCATCCCCTATTGTTACCCATCCCATAAGTGTTACAAGGACCTGAGAACCTTTCGAAACGGATGAGTAACGAAGGAGATTGAGAGGCAAGAAACAGTGAAAATGACGCATTGGGAGAAAATCGCTCGAAATGAGCCGAGAGAAATTCGGACTTCGACCACCCCCTAGTGTTACCCATCCCATAAGTGTTGGACTTCGACCATCCCCTATTGTTACCCATCCCATAAGTGTTACAAGGATATAGTAATGAAGGAGATTGAGAGGCAAGAAACAGTAAAAATGATGCATTGGGAGAAAATCGCTCGAAATGAGTGGAGAGATATTCGGACTTCGACCACCCCCTATTGTTACCCATCCCATAAGTGTTACAAGGAGATGAGAACCGTTTGAAACGGATGATTAACGAAGGAGATTGAGAGGAAAGAAACAGTTAAAATGATGCATTGGGAGAAAATCGCTCGAAATGAGTGGAGAGATATTTGGACTTCGACCATTCCCTATTGTTACCCATCCCATAAGTGTTACAAGGACCTGAGAACCGTTCGAAACGGATGAGTAACGAAGGAGATTGAGAGGCAAGAAACAGTGAAAATGACGCATTGGGAGAAAATCGCTCGAAATGAGCCAAGAGAAATTCGGACTTCGACCACCCCCTAGTGTTACCCATCCCATAAGTGTTGGACTTCGACCATCCCCTATTGTTACCCATCCCATAAGTGTTACAAGGATATAGTAATGAAGGAGATTGAGAGGCAAGAAACAGTAAAAATGATGCATTGGGAGAAAATCGCTCGAAATGAGTGGAGAGATATTTGGACTTCGACCACCCCCTATTGTTACCCATCCCATAAGTGCTACAAGGAGATGAGAACCGTTCGAAACGGATGATTAACGAAGGAGATTGAGAGGAAAGAAACAGTTAAAATGATGCATTTGGTGAAAATCGCTCGAAATGAGTGGAGAGATATTTGGACTTCGACCATCCCCTATTGTTACCCATCCCATAAGTGTTACAAGGCCCTGAGAACCGTTCGAAACGGATGAGTAACGAAGGAGATTGAGAGGCAAGAAACAGTGAAATTGACGCATTGGGAGAAAATCGCTCGAAATGAGCCGAGAGAAATTCGGACTTCGACCACCCCCTAGTGTTACCCATCCCATAAGTGTTGGACTTCGACCATCCCCTATTATTACCCATCCCATAAGTGTTACAAGGATATAGCAATGAAGGAGATTGAGAGGCAAGAAACAGTAAAAATGATGCATTGGGAGAAAATCGCTCGAAATGAGTGGAGAGATATTCGGACTTCGACCACCCCCTATTGTTACCCATCCCATAAGTGTTACAAGGAGATGAGAACCGTTTGGAACGGATGATTAACGAAGGAGATTGAGAGGCATGAAACAGTGAAAATGATACATTGGGAGAAAATCGCTCGAAATGAGCCGAGAGAAATTCGGACTTCGACCACCCCCTATTATTACCCATCCCATAAGTGTTACAAGGACCTGAGAACCGTTCGAAACGGATGAGTAACGAAGGAGATTGAGAGGCAAGAAACAGTGAAAGTGATGCATTGGGAGAAAATCGCTTGAAATGAGGGGAGAGATATTCGGACTTCGACCACCCCCTATTGTTACCCATCCCATAAGTGTTACAAGGAGATGAGAACCGTTTGGAACGGATGATTAACGAAGGAGATTGAGAGGGAAGAAACAGTGAAAATGATGCATTGGGAGAAAATCGCTCGAAACGAGCCGAGAGAAATTCCGACTTCGACCACCCCCTATTGTTACCCATCTCATAAGTGTTGGACTTCGACCATCCCCTATTGTTACCCATCCCATAAGTGTTACAAGGACATGAGAACCGGTCGAAACGGATGAGTAATGAAGGAGATTGAGAGGAAAGAAATAGTGAAAATGATGCATTGGGAGAAAATCGCTCGAAACGAGCCGAGAGAAATTCCGACTTCGACCACCCCCTAGTGTTACCCATCTCATAAGTGTTGGACTTCGACCATCCCCTATTGTTACCCATCCCATATGTGTTACAAGGCCCTGAGAACCGTTCGAAACGGATGAGTAACGAAGGAGATTGAGAGGCAAGAAACAGTGAAAATGACGCATTGGGAGAAAATCGCTCGAAATGAGCCGAGAGAAATTCGGACTTCGACCACCCCCTAGTGTTACCCATCCCATAAGTGTTGGACTTCGACCATCCCCTATTGTTACCCATCCCATAAGTGTTACAAGGATATAGCAATGAAGGAGATTGAGAGGCAAGAAACAGTAAAATGATGCATTGGGAGAAAATCGCTCGAAATGAGTGGAGAGATATTTGGACTTCGACCACCCCCTATTGTTACCCATCCCATAAGTGTTACAAGGAGATGAGAACCGTTCGAAACGGATGATTAACGAAGGAGATTGAGAGGAAAGAAACAGTTAAAATGATGCATTTGGTGAAAATCGCTCGAAATGAGTGGAGAGATATTTGGACTTCGACCATCCCCTATTGTTACCCATCCCATAAGTGTTACAAGGCCCTGAGAACCGTTCGAAACGGATGAGTAACGAAGGATATTGAGAGGCAAGAAACAGTGAAAATGACGCATTGGGAGAATATCGCTCGAAATGAGCCGAGAGAAATTCGGACTTCGACCACCCCCTAGTGTTACCCATCCCATAAGTGTTGGACTTCGACCATCCCCTATTGTTACCCATCCCATAAGTGTTACAAGGATATAGCAATGAAGGAGATTGAGAGGCAAGAAACCGTAAAAATGATGCATTGGGAGAAAATCGCTCGAAATGAGTGGAGAGATATTCGGACTTCGACCCCCCCCCCCCTATTGTTACTCATCCCATCAGTGTTACAAGGTGACGAGAACTGTTTGAAATGGATGAGTAACGAAGGAGATTGAGAGGCATGAAACAGTGAAAATGATGCATTGGGAGAAAATTGCTCGAAATGAGCGGAGAAAAATTCGGACTTCGACCACCCCTTATTGTTACCCATCCCATAAGTGTTACAAGGAGATGAGAACTGTTTGAAACGGATGATTAACGAAGGAGATTGAGAGGCAAGAAACAGTGAAAATGATGCATTGGGAGAAAATCGCTCGACATGAGCCGAGAGAAATTCGGACTTCGACCACCCCCTAGTGTTACCCATCTCATAAGTGTTGGACTTCGACCATCCCCTATTGTTACCCATCCCATAAGTGTTACAAGGACATGAGAACCGTTTGAAATGGACGAGTAATGAAGGAGATTGAGAGGTATGAAACAGTGAAAATGATGCCTTGGGAGAAAATCACTCGAAATGAGCGGAGAGAAATTCTGACTTCGACAACTCCGTATTGTTACCCATCCCATAAGTGTTTCAAGGAGATGAGAACCGTTTGGAACGGATGATTAACGAAGGAGATTGAGAGGCAAGAAACAGTGAAAATGATGCATTGGGAGAAAATCGCTAGAAATGAGCCGAGAGAAATTCCGACTTCGACCACCCCCTATTATTACCCATCCCATAAGTGTTACAAGGAGATGAGAACCGTTTGAAACGGATGATTAACGAAGGAGATTGAGAGGCAAGAAACAGTGAAAATGATGCATTGGGAGAAAATCGCTCGAAATGAGTGGAGAGATATTCGGACTTCGACCACCCCCTATTATTACCCATCCCATAAGTGTTACAAGGAGATGAGAACCGTTTGGAACGGATGATTAATGAAGGAGATTGAGAGGCAAGAAACAGTGAAAATGATGCATTGGGAGAAAATCGCTCGAAATGAGCCGAGAGAAATTCCGACTTCGACCACCCCTAGTGTTATCCATCTCATAAGTGTTGGACTTCGACCATTCTCTATTGTTACCCATCCCATAAGTGTTACAAGGACATGAGAACCGTTCGAAACGGATGAGTAATGAAGGAGATTGATTGGCAAGAAACAGTGAAAATGATGCATTGGGAGAAAATCGCTCGAAATGAGTGGAGAGATATTCGGACTTCAACCACCCCCTATTGTTACCCATCCCATAAGTGTTACAAGGAGACGAGAACTGTTTGAAATTGATGGGTAACGAAGGAGATTGAGAGGTATGAAACAGTGAAAATGATGCCTTGGGAGAAAATCACTCGAAATGAGCGGAGAGAAATTCGGACTTCGACAACTCCGTATTGTTACCCATCCCATAAGTGTTTCAAGGAGACGAGAACCGTTTGGAACGGATTATTAACGAAGGAGATTGAGAGGCAAGAAACAGTGAAAATGATACATTGGGAGAAAATCGCTAGAAATGAGCCGAGAGAAATTCCGACTTCGACCACCCCCTATTATTACCCATCCCATAAGTGTTACAAGGAGATGAGAACCGTTTGAAACGGATGATTAACGAAGGAGATTGAGAGGCAAGAAACAGTGAAAATGATGCATTGGGAGAAAATCGCTCGAAATGAGTGGAGAGATATTCGGACTTCGACCACCCCCTATTGTTACCCATCCCATAAGTGTTACAAGGAGATGAGAACCGTTTGGAACGGATGATTAACGAAGGAGATTGAGAGGCAAGAAACAGTGAAAATGATGCATTGGGAGAAAATCGCTAGAAATGAGCCGAGAGAAATTCGGACTTCGACCACCCCCTATTATTACCCATCCCATAAGTGTTACAAGGAGAAGAGAACCGTTTGGAACGGATGATTAACGAAGGAGATTGAGAGGCAAGAAATAATGAAAATGATGCATTGGGAGAAAATCGCTCGAAATGAGCCGAGAGAAATTCGGACTTCGACCACCCCCTAGTGTTACCCATCTCATAAGTGTTGGACTTCGACCATCCCCTATTGTTACCCATCCTATAAGTGTTACAAGGACATGAGAACCGTTCGAAACGGATGAGTAATGAAGGAGATTGAGAGGTATGAAACAGTGAAAAGCCTTGGGAGAAAATCACTCGAAATGAGCGGAGAGAAATTCGGACTTCGACAACTCCGTATTGTAACCCATCCCATAAGGTTTCAAGGAGACGAGAACCGTTTGAAACGGATGAGTAATGAAGGAGATTGAGAGGTATGAAACAGTGAAAATGATGCCTTGGGAGAAAATCGCTCGAAATTAGCGGAGAGAAATTCGGACTACGACCACCCCCTATTATTACCCATCCCATAAGTGTTACAAGAAGATGAGAACCGTTTGAAACGGATGATTAACGAAGGAGATTGAGAGGAAAGAAACAGTGAAAATGATGCATTGGGAGAAAATCGCTCGAAACGAGCCGAGAGAAATTCCGACTTCGACCACCCCCTAGTGTTACCCATCTCATAAGTGTTGGACGTCGACCATCACCTATTGTTACCCATCCCATAAGTGTTACAAGGACATGAGAACCGGTCGAAACGGATGAGTAATGAAGGAGATTGAGAGGCAAGAAACAGTTTGGGAGAAAATCGCTCGAAATGAGTGGAGAGATATTCGGACTTCGACCACCTCCTATTGTTACCCATCCCATAAGTGTTACAAGGAGACGAGAACTGTTTGAAATGGATGAGTAACGAAGGAGATTGAGAGGTATGAAACAGTGAAAATGATGCCTTGGGAGAAAATCACTCGAAATGAGCGGAGAGAAATTCGGACTTCGACAACTCCGTATTGTTACCCATCCCATAAGTGTTACAAGGAGACGAGAACCGTTCGAAACGGATGAGTAACAAGGGAGATTGAGAGGCATAAAACTGTGAAAATGATGCCTTCGGAGAAAATCGCTCGAAACAAGCGGAGAGAAATTCGGACTTCGACCACCCCCTATTATTACCCATCCCATAAGTGTTACAAGGAGATGAGAACCGTTTGAAACGGATGATTAACGAAGGAGATTGAGAGGAAAGAAACAGTTAAAATGATGCATTGGGAGAAAATCGCTCGAAATGAGTGGAGAGATATTTGGACTTCGACCATCCCCTATTGTTACCCATCCCATAAGTGTTACAAGGAGATGAGAACCGTTCGAAACGGATGAGTAACGAAGGAGATTGAGAGGCAAGAAACAGTAAAAATGATGCATTGGGAGAAAATCGCTCAAAATGAGCCGAGAGAAATTCGGACTTCGACCACCCACTAGTGTTACCCATCACATAAGTGTTGGACTTCGACCATCCCCTATTATTACCCATCCCATAAGTGTTACAAGGATATAGTAATGAAGGAGATTGAGAGGCAAGAAACTGTAAAAATGATGCATTGGGAGAAAATCGCTCGAAATGAGTGGAGAGATATTCGGACTTCGACCACCCCCTATTGTTACCCATCCCATAAGTGTTACAAGGAGACGAGAACTATTTGAAATGGATGAATAACGAAGGAGATTGAGAGGCATGAAACCGTGAAAATGATGCCTTAGGAGAAAATCGCTCGAAATGAGCGGAGAGAAATTCGGACTTCGACAACCCCGTATTGTTACCCATCCCATAAGTGTTACAAGGAGATGAGAACCGTTCGAAACGGCTGAGTAACAAACGAGATTGAGAGGCATGAAACAGTAAAAATGATGCATTGGGAGAAAATCACTCGAAATAAGCGGAGAGAAATTCGGACTTCGACCACCCCTTATTGTTACCCATCCCATAAGTGTTACAAGGAGATGAGAACTATTTGAAACGGATGATTAACGAAGGAGATTGAGAGGCAAGAAACAGTGAAAATGATGCATTGGGAGAAAATCGCTCGAAATGAGCCGAGAGAAATTCGGACTTCGACCACCCCTTAGTGTTACCCATCTCATAAGTGTTGGACTTCGACCACCCCTTATTGTTACCCATCCCATAAGTGTTACAAGGAGATGAGAACTCTTTGAAATGGATGAGTAACGAAGGAGATTGAGACGCATGAAAAAGTGAAAATGATGCTTTGGGAGAAAATCACTCGAAATGAGCGGAGAGAAATTCGGACATCGACCACCCCCTATTGTTACTCATCCCATAAGTGTTACAAGGAGACGAGAACCGTTCGAAACGGATGAGTAACAAGGGAGATTTAGTGGCAAGAAACAGTGAAAATGATGCCTTGGGAGAAAATCGCTCGAAATAAGCGGACAGAAATTCGGACTTCGACCACCCCCTATTATTACCCATCCCATAAGTGTTACAAGGAGATGAGAACCGTTTGAAACGGATGATTAACGAAGGAGATTGAGAGGCAAGAAACAGTGAAAATGATCCATTGGGAGAAAATCGCTCGAAATGAGTGGAGAGATATTCGGACTTCGACCACCCCCTATTGTTACCCATCCCATAAGTGTTACAAGGAGATGAGAACCGCTTGGAACGGATGATTAACGAAGGAGATTGAGAGGCAAGAAACAGTGAAAATGATGCATTGGGAGAAAATCGCTCGAAATGAGCCGAGAGAAATTCGGACTTCGACCACCCCTTAGTGTTACCCATCTCATAAGTGTTGGACTTCGACCACCCCTTATTGTTACCCATCCCATAAGTGTTACAAGGAGATGAGAACTCTTTCAAATGGATGAGTAACGAAGGAGATTGAGAGGCATGAAAAAGTGAAAATGATGCTTTGGGAGAAAATCACTCGAAATGAGCGGAGAGAAATTCGGACATCGACAACTCCGTATTGTTACCCATCCCATAAGTGTTACAAGGAGACGAGAACCGTTCGAAACGGATGAGTAACAAGGGAGATTTAGTGGCAAGAAACAGTGAAAATGATGCCTTGGGAGAAAATCGCTCGAAATAAGCGGACAGAAATTCGGACTTCGACCACCCCCTACTATTACCCATCCCATATGTGTTACAAGGAGATGAGAACCGTTTGAAACGGATGATTAACGAAGGAGATTGAGAGGCAAGAAACAGTGAAAATGATCCATTGGGAGAAAATCGCTCGAAATGAGTGGAGAGATATTCGGACTTCGACCACCCCCTATTGTTACCCATCCCATAAGTGTTACAAGGAGATGAGAACCGTTTGAAACGGATGATTAACGAAGGAGACTGAGAGGAAAGAAACAGTGAAAATGATGCATTGGGAAAAAATCGCTCGAAATGAGTGAAGAGATATTCGGACTTCAACCACCCCCTATTGTTACCCATCCCATAAGTGTTACAAGGAGATGAGAACCGTATGGAACGGATGAGTAACGAAGGAGATTGAGAGGCAAGAAATAGTGAAAATGATGCATTGGGAGAAAATCGCTCGAAATGAGCGGAGAGAAACTCAGACTTCGACAACTCCGTATTGTTACCCATCCATAAGTGTTACAAGGAGACGAGAACCGTTCGAAACGGATGAGTAACAAGGGAGATTGAGAGGCATGAAACAGTGAAAATGATGCATTCGGAGAAAATCGCTCGAAATAAGCGGAGAGAAATTCGGACTTCGACCACCCCCTATTATTACCCATCCCATTAGTGTTACAAGGAGATGAGAACCGTTTGAAACGGATGATTAACGAAGGAGATTGAGAGGAAAGAAACAGTGAAAATGATGCATTGGGAGAAAATCGCTCGAAATGAGTGGAGAGATATTCGAACTTCGACCACCCCCTATTGTTACCCATCCCATAAGTGTTACAAGGAGATGAGAACCATATGGAACGGATGATTAACGAAGGAGATTGAGAGACAGGAAACAGTGAAAATGATGCATTGGGAGAAATTCGCTCGAAATGAGCCGAGAGAAATTCGGACTTCGACCACCCCCTAGTGTTACCCATCCCATAAGTGTTGGACTTCGACCATCCCCTATTGTTACCCATCCCATAAGTGTTACAAGAATATAGTAATGAAGGATATTGAGAGGCAAGAAACAGTAAAAATGATGCATTGGGAGAAAATCGCTCGAAATGAGTGGAGAGATATTCGGACTTCGACCACCCCCTATTGTTACTCATCCCATAAGTGTTACAAGGAGACGAGAACTGTTTGAAAGGGATGAGTAACGAAGGAGATTGAGAGGCATGAAACAGTGAAAATGATGCATTGGGAGAAAATCGCTCGAAATGAGCGGAGAGAAATTCGGACTTCGACCACCCCTTATTGTTACCCATCCCATAAGTGTCACAAGGAGATGAGAACTGTTTGAAATGGATGATTAACGAAGGAGATTGAGAGGCAAGAAACAGTGAAAATGATGCATTGGGAGAAAATCGCTCGAAATGAGTGGAGAGATATTCGGACTTCGACCACCCCCTATTGTTACTCATCCCATAAGTGTTACAAGGAGATGAGAACCGCTTGGAACGGATGATTAACGAATGAGATTGAGAGGCAAGAAACAGTGAAAATGATGCATTGGGAGAAAATCGCTAGAAATGAGCCGAGAGAAATTCCGACTTCGACTACCCCCTATTATTACCCATCCCATAAGTGTTACAAGGAGATGAGAACCGTTTGGAACGGATGATTAACGAAGGAGATTGAGAGACAGGAAACAGTGAAAATGATGTATTGGGAGAAAATCGCTCGAAATGAGCCGAGAGAAATTCTGACTTCGACCACCCCCTAATGTTACCCATCTCATAAGTGTTGGACTTCGACCATCCCCTATTGTTACTCATCCCATAAGTGTTACAAGGACCTGAGAACCGTTCGAAACGGATGAGTAACGAAGGAGATTGAGAGGCAAGAAACAGTGAAAATGATGCATTGGGAGAAAATCGCTTGAAATGAGGGGAGAGATATTCGGACTTCGACCACCCCCTATTGTTATTCATCCCATAAGTGTTACAAGGAGACGAGAACTGTTTGAAATGGATGAGTAACGAAGGAGATTGAGAGGCATGAAACAGTGAAAATGATGCATTGGGAGAAAATCGCTCGAAATGAGCGGAGAGAAATTCGGACTTCGACCACCCCTTATTGTTACCCATACCATAAGTGTCAGAAGGAGATGAGAACTGTTTGAAACGGATGATTAACGAAGGAGATTGAGAGGCAAGAAACAGTGAAAATGATGCATTGGGAGAAAATCGCTCGAAATGAGTGGAGAGATATTCGGACTTCGACCACCCCCTATTGTTACCCATCCCATAAGTGTTACAAGGATATGAGAACCGCTTGGAACGGATGATTAACGAATGAGATTGAGAGGCAAGAAACAGTGAAAATGATGCATTGGGAGAAAATCGCTAGAAATGAGCCGAGAGAAATTCCGACTTCGACCACCGCCTATTATTACCCATCCCATAAGTGTGACAAGGAGATGAGAACCGTTTGGAACGGATGATTAACGAAGGAGATTGAGAGGCAAGAAATAGTGAAAATGATGCATTGGGAGAAAATCGCTCGAAATGAGCCGAGAGAAATTCGGACTTCGACCACCCCCTAGTGTTACCCATCTCATAAGTGTTGGACTTCGACCATCCCCTATTGTTACCCATCCCATAAGTGTTACAAGGACATGAGAACCGGTCGAAACGGATGAGTAATGAAGGAGATTGAGAGGCAAGAAACAGTTTGGGAGAAAATCGCTCGAAATGAGTGGAGAGATATTCGGACTTCGACCACCCCCTATTGTTACCCATCCCATAAGTGTTACAGGGAGACGAGAACTATTTGAAATGGATGAGTAACGAAGGAGATTGAGAGGTATGAAACAGTGAAAATGATGCCTTGGGAGAAAATCACTCGAAATGAGCGGAGAGAAATTCGGACTTCGACAACTCCGTATTGTTACCCATCCCATAAGTGTTACAAGGAGACGAGAACCGTTCGAAACGGATGAGTAACAAGGGAGATTGAGAGGCATGAAACAGTGAAAATGATGCCTTCTGAGAAAATCGCTCGAAACAAGCGGAGAGAAATTCGGACATCGACCACCCCCTATTATTACCCATCCCATAAGTGTTACAAGGAGATGAGAACCGTTTGAAACGGATGATTAACGAAGGAGATTGAGAGGAAAGAAATAGTTAAAATGATGCATTGGGAGAAAATCGCTCGAAATGAGTGGAGAGATATTTGGACTTCGACCATCCCCTATTGTTACCCATCCCATAAGTGTTACAAGGAGATGAGAACTGTTCGAAACGGATGAGTAACGAAGGAGATTGAGAGGCAAGAAACAGTGAAAATGATGCATTGGGAGAAAATCGCTCGAAATGAGCCGAGAGAAATTCGGACTTCGACCACCCCCTAGTGTTACCCATCCCATAAGTGTTGGACTTCGACCATCCCCTATTGTTACCCATCCCATAAGTGTTACAAGGATATAGTAATGAAGGAGATTGAGAGGCAAGAAACAGTAAAAATGATGCATTGGGAGAAAATCGCTCGAAATGAGTGGAGAGATATTCGGACTTCGACCACCCCCTATTGTTACCCATCCCATAAGTGTTACAAGGAGACGAGAACTATTTGAAATGGATGACTAACGAAGGAGATTGAGAGGCATGAAACAGTGAAAATGATGCCTTGGGAGAAAATCGCTCGAAATGAGCGGAGAGAAATTCGGACTTCGACAACCCCGTATTGTTACCCATCCCATAAGTGTTACAAGGAGATGAGAACCGTTCGAAATGGTTGAGTAGCAAACGAGATTGAGAGGCATGAAACAGTAAAAATGAAGCATTGGGAGAAAATCACTCGAAATAAGCGGAGAGAAATTCGGACTTCGACCACCCCTTATTGTTACCCATCCCATAAGTGTTACAAGGAGATGAGAACTGTTTGAAACGGATGATTAACGAAGGAGATTGAGAGGCAAGAAACAGTGAAAATGATGCATTGGGAGAAAATCGCTCGAATGAGCCGAGAGAAATTCCGACTTCGACCACCCCCTAGTGTTACCCATCTCATAAGTGTTGGACTTCGACCACCCCTTATTGTTACCCATCCCATAAGTGTTACAAGGAGACGAGAACTCTTTGAAATGGATGAGTAACGAAGGAGATTGAGAGGCATGAAACAGTGAAAATGATGCTTTGGGAGAAAATCACTCGAAATGAGCGGAGAGAAATTCGGACTTCGACAACTCCGTATTGTTACCCATCCCATAAGTGTTACAGGGAGACGAGAACCGTTCGAAACGGATGAGTAACAAGGGAGATTGAGAGGCATGAAACAGTGAAAATGATGCCTTCAGAGAAAATCGCTCGAAACAAGCGGAGAGAAATTCGGACTTCGACCACCCCCTATTATTACCCATCCCATAAGTGTTACAAGGAGATGAGAACCGTTTGAAACGGATGATTAACGAAGGAGATTGAGAGGAAAGAAACAGTGAAAATGATGCATTGGGAGAAAATCGCTCGAAATGAGTGAAGAGATATTCGGACTTCGACCACCCCCTATTGTTACCCATCCCATAAGTGTTACAAGGAGATGAGAACCGTATGGAACAGATGATTAACGAAGGAGATTGAGAGACAGGAAACAGTGAAAATGATGTATTGGGAGAAAATCGCTCGAAATGAGCCGAGAGAAATTCTGACTTCGACCACCCCCTAATGTTACCCATCTCATAAGTGTTGGACTTCGACCATCTCCTATTGTTACCCATCCCATAAGTGTTACAAGGACATGAGAACCGTTCGAAACGAATGAGTAATGAAGGAGATTGAGAGGCAAGAAACAGTGAAAATGATGCATTGGGAGAAAATCGCTCGAAATGAGTGGAGAGATATTCGGACTTCGACCACCCCCTATTGTTACTCATCCCATAAGTGTTACAAGGACCTGAGAACCGTTCGAAACGGATGAGTAACGAAGGAGATTGAGAGGCAAGAAACAGTGAAAATGATGCATTGGGAGAAAATCGCTTGAAATGAGGGGAGAGATATTCGGACTTCGACCACCCCCTATTGTTACTCATCCCTTAAGTGTTACAAGGAGACGAGAACTGTTTGAAATGGATGAGTAACGAAGGAGATTGAGAGGCATGAAACAGTGTAAATGATGCATTGGGAGAAAATCGCTCGAAATGAGCGGAGAGAAATTCGGACTTCGACCACTCCTTATTGTTACCCATCCCATAAGTGTCAGAAGGAGATGAGAACTGTTTGAAACGGATGATAAACGAAGGAGATTGAGAGGCAAGAAACAGTGAAAATGATGCATTGGGAGAAAATCGCTCGAAATGAGTGGAGAGATATTCGGACTTCGACCACCCCCTATTGTTACCCATCCCATAAGTGTTTCAAGGAGATGAGAACCGCTTGGAACGGATGATTAACGAATGAGATTGAGAGGCAAGAAACAGTGAAAATGATGCATTGGGAGAAAATCGCTAGAAATGAGCCGAGAGAAATTCCGACTTCGACCACCCCTATTATTACCCATCCCATAAGTGTTACAAGGAGATGAGAACCGTTTGGAACGGATGCTTAACGAAGGAGATTGAGAGGCAAGAAATAGTGAAAATGATGCATTGGGAGAAAATCGCTCGAAATGAGCCGAGAGAAATTCGGACTTCGACCACCCCCTAGTGTTACCCATCTCATAAGTGTTGGACTTCGACCATCCCCTATTGTTACCCATCCCATAAGTGTTACAAGGACATGAGAACCGGTCGAAACGGATGAGTAATGAAGGAGATTGAGAGGCAAGAAACAGTTTGGGAGAAAATCGCTCGAAATGAGTGGAGAGATATTCGGACTTCGACCACCCCCTATTGTTACCCATCCCATAAGTGTTACAGGGAGACGAGAACTGTTTGAAATGGATGAGTAACGAAGGAGATTGAGAGGTATGAAACAGTGAAAATGATGCCTTGGGAGAAAATCACTCGAAATGAGCGGAGAGAAATTCGGACTTCGACAACTCCGTATTGTTACCCATCCCATAAGTGTTACAAGGAGACGAGAACCGTTCGAAACGGATGAGTAACAAGGGAGATTGAGAGGCATGAAACAGTGAAAATGATGCCTTCTGAGAAAATCGCTCGAAACAAGCGGAGAGAAATTCGGACATCGACCACCCCCTATTATTACCCATCCCATAAGTGTTACAAGGAGATGAGAACCGTTTGAAACGGATGATTAACGAAGGAGATTGAGAGGAAAGAAACAGTTAAAATGATGCATTGGGAGAAAATCGCTCGAAATGAGTGGAGAGATATTTGGACTTCGACCATCCCCTATTGTTACCCATCCCATAAGTGTTACAAGGAGATGAGAACCGTTCGAAACGGATGAGTAACGAAGGAGATTGAGAGGCAAGAAACAGTGAAAATGATGCATTGGGAGAAAATCGCTCGAAATGAGCCGAGAGAAATTCGGACTTCGACCACCCCCTAGTGTTACCCATCTCATAAGTGTTGGACTTCGACCACCCCCTAGTGTTACCCATCTCATAAGTGTTGGACTTCAACCATCCCCTATTGTTACCCATCCCATAAGTGTTACAAGGATATAGTAATGAAGGAGATTGTGAGGCAAGAAACAGTAAAAATGATGCATTGGGAGAAAATTGCTCGAAATGAGTGGAGAGATATTCGGACTTCGACCACCCCCTATTGTTACCCATCCCACAAGTGTTACAAGGAGACGAGAACTATTTGAAATGGATGACTAACGAAGGAGATTGAGAGGCATGAAACTGTGAAAATGATGCCTTGGGAGAAAATCGCTCGAAATGAGCGGAGAGAAATTCGGACTTCGACCACCCCTTATTGTTACCCATCCCATGAGTGTTACAAGGAGATGAGAACTGTTTGAAACGGATGATTAACGAAGGAGATTGAGAGGCAAGAAACAGTGAAAATGATGCATTGGGAGAAAATCGCTCGAAATGAGCCGAGAGAAATTCCGACTTCGACCACCCCCTAGTGTTACCCATCTCATAAGTGTTGGACTTCGACCACCCCTTATTGTTACCCATCCCATAAGTGTTACAAGGAGACGAGAACTCTTTGAAATGGATGAGTAACGAAGGAGATTGAGAGGCATGAAACAGTGAAAATGATGCTTTGGCAGAAAATCACTCGAAACGAGCGGAGAGAAATTCGGACTTCGACAACTCCGTATTGTTACCCATCCCATAAGTGTTACAGGGAGACGAGAACCGTTCGAAACGGATGAGTAACAAGGGAGATTGAGAGGCATGAAACAGTGAAAATGATGCCTTCGGAGAAAATCGCTCGAAACAAGCGGAGAGAAATTCGGACTTCGACCACCCCCTATTATTACCCATCCCATAAGTGTTACAAGGAGATGAGCACCGTTTGAAACGGATGATTAACGAAGGAGATTGAGAGGAAAGAAACAGTGAAAATGATGCATTGGGAGAAATTCGCTCGAAATGAGTGAAGAGATATTCGGACTTCGACCACCCGCTATTGTTACCCATCCCATAAGTGTTACAAGGAGATGAGAACCGTATGGAACGGATGATTAACGAAGGAGATTGAGAGACAGGAAACAGTGAAAATTATGTATTGGGAGAAAATCGCTCGAAATGAGCCGAGAGAAATTCTGACTTCGACCACCCCCTAATGTTACCCATCTCATAAGTGTTGGACTTCGACCATCTCCTATTGTTACCCATCCCATAAGTGTTACAAGGACATGAGAACCGTTCGAAACGAATGAGTAATGAAGGAGATTGAGAGGCAAGAAACAGTGAAAATGATGCATTGGGAGAAAATCGCTCGAAATGAATGGAGAGATATTCGGACTTCGACCACCCCCTCTTGTTAACCGTCACATAAGTGTTACAAGGAGACGAGAACTGTTTGAAATGGATGAGTAACGAAGGAGATTGAGAGGTATTAAACAGTGAAAATGATGCCTTGGGAGAAAATCACTCGAAATGAGCGGAGAGAAATTCGGACTTCGACAACTCCGTATTGTTACCCATCCCATAAGTGTTACAGGGAGATGAGAACCGTTCGAAACGGATGAGTAACAAGGGAGATTGAGAGGCATGAAACAGTGAAAATGATGCCTTCGGAGAAAATCGCTCGAAACAAGCGGAGAGAAATTCGGACTTCGACCACCCCTTATTATTACCCATCCCATAAGTGTTACAAGGAGATGAGAACCGTTTGAAACGGATGATTAACGAAGGAGATTGAGAGGAAAGAAACAGTGAAAATGATGCATTGGGAGAAAATCGCTCGAAATGAGTGAAGAGATATTCGGACTTCGACCACCCCCTATTGTTACCCATCCCATAAGTGTTACAAAGAGATGAGAACCGTATGGAACGGTTGATTAACGAAGGAGATTGAGAGACAGGAAACAGTGAAAATGATGTATTGGGAGAAAATCGCTCGAAATGAGCCGAGAGAAATTCTGACTTCGACCACCCCCTAAGTGTTACCCATCTCATAAGTGTTGGACTTCGACCATCTCCTATTGTTACCCATCCCATAAGTGTTACAAGGACATGAGAACCGTTCGAAACGAATGAGTAATGAAGGAGATTGAGAGGCAAGAAACAGTGAAAATGATGCATTGGGAGAAAATCGCTCGAAATGAATGGAGAGATATTCGGACTTCGACCACCCCCTCTTGTTACCCATCACATAAGTGTTACAAGGAGACGAGAACTGTTTGAAATGGATGAGTAACGAAGGAGATTGAGAGGCATGAAACAGTGAAAATGATGCCTTGGGAGAAAATCACTCGAACTGAGCGGAGAGAAACTCAGACTTCGACTACTCCGTATTGTTACCCATCCCATAAGTGTTACAAGGAGACGAGAACCGTTCGAAACGAATGAGTAACAAGGGAGATTTAGTGGCAAGAAACAGTGAAAATGATGCCTTGGGAGAAAATAGCTCGAAATAAGTGGAGAGAAATTCGGACTTCGACCACCCCCTATTATTACCCATCCCATAAGTGTTACAAGGAGATGAGAACCGTTTGAAACGGATGATTAACGAAGGAGATTGAGATGCAAGAAACAGTGAAAATGATCCATTGGGAGAAAATCGCTCAAAATGAGTGGAGAGATATTCGGACTTCGACCACCCCCTATTGTTACCCATCCCATAAGTGTTACAAGGAGATGAGAACCGCTTGGAACGGATGATTAATGAAGGAGATTGAGAGGCAAGAAACAGTGAAAATGATGCATTGGGAGAAAATCGCTCGAAATGAGCAGAGAGAAATTCCGACTTCGACCACCCCCTAGTGTTACCCATCTCATAAATGTTGGACTTCGACCATCCCCTATTGTGATACGAACCTTCGCAGATCCGTATAACTTACGCACGCGGAAGACTGAATCGAACTAATGGAAATCCCAATACGTCTACGAACTAAACCCCCTAAGTAATATAGATAAGCCGAAACCTCTATATCCCAAAGAGACGGTCGCCGAGCCACACGGGGACGCTGAATGACACACAACGAGGGATGATGAACTCGTTGATTCGCCGGGTAAAGAATTCGTCTTGGAAAAATCAAGAGGAATTCGAAGAACTCTCAAGAGAGAATATAACTCACAATATTATTAATGATCAATGTTCATTTTCGGCCATGACATAAGGGCCATATATATAGTGCTCAAAAACCTATCTAAACCTAGTCCAACTATGAAATAACTTAAGTATAGTCAAACTATGGGTCAAACCCATCAAATAACATAATAAAGCCCAAAATAAAGCCTTTTAAGGCACAAAACGTGGGCTGCAAAATAAAGTCACGAAAATAATAACTAAGTCTTTAATCTTCAGCCCGGTCACACTTGATAAGATTAACTACTCGCGGGCTGCCCGATCCACCATCTCCAATGGGCTTCTTCATCAACTCTTGAGCCCAAACTTCTTGAACCAACCCTTGCAAAGCATCCTTAAACTTCTTGGCTCGAGCTCTTGTCACCGGCCCACTTGGAACTCGAACAGGATCTTGAATAAACGATCCTTGGACTCCATCATTCCCCTCCTCTTGAAGAGGATTTGTCCTCAAATCCAAGTCGTCGCCTATATCAAAAGGACTCAAATCAGTAACATTAAATGTAGCACTAACATTATACTCACCGGGCAAGTCCAATTTGTAGGCATTGTCATTGATGCGCTCCAACACTTGAAAAGGTCCATCGCCTCGAGGTAGTAACTTTGAACGCCTTTGCAACGGAAACCTTTCCTTGCGCATATGCAGCCATACCCAATCACCGGGTTCAAACACCACCTTGCGACGTCCCTTGTTTGCTTGCTTGGCGTACTGCTCTGTTCGCCTTTCAATGTTCATTCTCGCCTTCTCATGAATCTGTTTCACAAAATCAGCCCTTTTCCGGCCATCAAGATCAGTATGCTCATGCTCAGGTAAAGGAGATAAATCCAATGGAGTCAAAGGATTAAAACCATAAACAATCTCAAATGGCGAAAATTGAGTAGCAGAATGAACAGAACGATTATAAGCAAACTCAACATGTGGCAAACATTCTTCCCAAGACTTGATGTTCTTTTTTATGATAGCCCTAAGCAACATAGACAAAGTCCTATTGACTACTTCAGTTTGACCATCAGTTTGTGGATGACAAGTAGTAGAAAACAACAGCTTAGTACCCAACTTACCCCACAACGTCTTCCAAAAGTAGCTCAAGAACTTAGAATCCCTATCAGAAACAATAGTCCTAGGCATACCATGCAGTCTAACAACCTCTCTAAAGAACAAATCAGCAACATGAGATGCGTCATCAGACTTATGACATGGAATGAAATGTGCCATCTTAGAGAATCTATCAACAACCACAAAGATGGAATCGCTACCACGCTTACTCCTAGGCAACCCTAAAACAAAATCCATAGATATATCAATCCAAGGTGCATCAGGAATAGGCAATGGTGTATACAGACCATGGGAACTCACTCTAGACTTAGCTTGCTTACAAGTAACACATCTACCACAAATTCTCTCAACATCACGTTTCATATGAGGCCAAAAGAAATGTTCATGCAAAACAGCTAAGGTCTTAGCAATACCAAAATGTCCCATCAAACCCCCACCATGAGACTCAAGCAAAAGCAATTCACGTAGAGAGCATTTAGGAACACACAACTTATTCTTCCTAAATAGATAATCATCATGCCTAAAATACTCTCCACTAGCAGATTTCTCACATGCTCGATAAATCTCACCAAAATCAGCATCACTCACATAAAGACTCTTGATGCACTCAAAACCAAGCAACTTAGCATTTAGAGTAGAGATCAAAGCATACCTCCGAGAAAGTGCATCAGCCACCACATTCTCTTTACCTTGTTTGTACTTGATAACGTATGGAAACGTCTCAATAAACTCCATCCACCTAGCATGCCTCTTGTTTAGCTTGTGTTGCCCCTTCAAGTGCTTCAACGACTCATGATCGGTGTGAATGATGAACTCCTTGGCCCATAAGTAGTGTTGCCACGTTTTTAATGCCCTCACCAATGCATACAACTCCTTATCATACGTCGGATAGCTCAAAGTGGGTCCATTGAGCTTCTCACTAAAGTACGCAACTGGCCGCCCTTCTTGCATCAAAACTGCACCAATACCAACACCAGAAGCATCACATTCAATCTCAAAAGATTTAGAAAAGTTAGGAAGAGATAATACCGGGGCGTGTGTCAACTTGTACTTCAACAACTGAAACGCCTTTTCTTGCTCTTCTCCCCAATGAAACTCCACATTCTTTTTGATCACTTCCGTCAACGGGGCTGCAACACTGCTGAAATGTGGCACGAATCGCCTATAGAAGCTAGCAAGTCCGTGAAAACTTCTAACATCTCCAATGCTCTTCGGACTCGGCCACTCTTGGATAGCTCGTATTTTCTCCTCATCAACCTGTACACCCTGTGCACTAACAACAAAACCAAGAAAAACAAGCTTGTCCGTACAAAAGATGCACTTCTTTAGGTTAGCATACAACTTCTCTTTCCTAAGTACATCTAAAACAGACCTCAAATGCTGAACATGCTCATCATGACTCTTGCTGTATACTAGAATATCATCAAAATAGACCACAACAAATCTGCCTATGTAAGAACGCAAAACATGATTCATAAGACGCATAAACGTACTAGGAGCATTAGTCAAACCAAAAGGCATAACCAGCCACTCATACAAACCAAGTTTTGTCTTAAAAGCAGTTTTCCATTCATCTCCTTCCTTAATCCTAATCTGGTGATAACCACTACGCAAATCAATCTTAGAAAACACACAAGAGCCATGCAATTCATCAAGCATATCATCTAAACGAGGGATGGGATGTCGATACTTTACCGTTATGTTGTTGATGGCTCGGCAGTCACAACACATCCTCATCGTCGAGTCCTTCTTCGGCACAAGTAACACAGGAACTGCACAAGGACTCAAACTCTCCCTCACGTGCCCCTTTGCCAACAACTCTCCAATCTGCCTCTCTAATTCCTTCGTCTCTTCCGGATTGGTTCGATAAGCTGGCCTATTTGGAAGTGTCGCACCTGGCACAAAATCAATCTGATGCTCTATCCCTCGAATTGGTGGTAAGCCTGAAGGTGTTTCTTCGGGAAAGACATCATCAAATTCCTGCAAAACAGAAGAAATAGAAGGGGGAAGAGAGTCGAGATCATTAGTAGATAAAAAGTTCTCCTTGTACAAAAGTACAATCAAGGGTCTCTCCTCATGAACTGCCAACTTCAGATCACTCGCCCTTGCCAAACACAACTTTTGCACCACTCCCTTCTCCTTATTCTCCTTATTCTCCTTTTTCTGCTCCTTTGACTTCGCCAACTCCGCCTCTTTTTGCAGCTGCACTTGGTCTTCATACACTTGTTTTGGTGTAAGAGGAAGAAGCGACACCTTCTTCTGCTTATACTCGAAGGAGTATTTGTTGGTGAAGCCATCATGGTTCACTCGTCGGTCGAACTGCCAGGGTCGTCCCAACAGAATGTGACTCGCCTGCATCGGAACCACATCACACAAGACCTCATCCTCATACTTCCCAATGCGAAACAGAATCTTCACTTGCTTATTAACTCTGACAACACCAGCATCGCTCAACCACTGCAACCGGTATGGCTTGGGATGCTGCAACACAGGAAGCCCTAATTTCTGAACCATGTACAAACTAGCCACATTTGTGCAACTTCCCCCATCGATGATCAAACTGCACAACTTATCTCTCACATGACATCTTGTGTGAAAGATGTTCTCTCGCTGCACCATCTCATCCACATGATTGTTGACGCTCAAAGCTCTTCTTGCAATGCCAATGAGACCAGTAGGTGGAATGATCTCCTCATCTTCTTCAGTATCTTCCTCCAAAGCTGGCATCTCCGGGTCAACAGCCTCATCATCTGTAACCACCTCTCCATTATCTTGCATGATCATCACTCTTCGATTTGGGCACTCGCTCATAATATGCCCGAAGCCTTGACACTTGAAACACTTACGATCACGATTACGAGTATCAGGCATTGATGTTTTGCCTTGAGTTGTGGGACTCGCCGAATCTGATCGCGCCTTCACAATCGGCTTCTTCTCTTCTTTCGGCCAATCCTCCTTCTTCCATTGGCTTCCTTTGGATGAGGAAACACTAGCAGTTGTTTGATTCTGCTTCCAATTGCTCTGACCTTGCTTGAAATTGGTCTGGTTCTGCCTTGCACTGCCCCTCCTCTTGAGCTGGTTCTCTACCTTTTCCGCCATGTGTACCATGTCTTCCAGCTCAACATAATTGTGCAATTCTACCACATCCTTGATCTCTGTTCGCAGACCATTCAAGAACCTCGCCATCGTAGCCTCTCGATCTTCCTGAATGTTGGCTCGAATCATGGCTATCTCCATGTCCTTATGATACTCATCCACTGTCCGGTAGCCTTGCCTCAAAGTTTGAAGCTTATTGAACAACTCTCTGTAGTAGTACGCTGGTACAAATCGCTTCCTCATAATGGCCTTCATCTCATCCCAGTTCTGAACAGGACGCTCGCCATTTCTCCGCCTACTCGTCGCCAACTGATCCCACCAGATGAGTGCATAATCCGAGAATTCAATCGCTGCCAACTTCACCTTCTTCAGCTCGGAGTAATCCTGACACTCAAACATCAGCTCGACCTTTCTTTCCCAGTCAAGATAAGCCTCTGGGTCGTTCCTCCCTTGGAAAGAAGGAATATTCATCTTGATGTTGCCCAAATTATTATCTTGCCTACTCCAACCTCTGTAACCTCCATAGCCGTCTTCATCCACTTCGAGGTTCATATACTCATCATCACAATCAAACTCTAGATCTCTACGTGGCCTGTCGAACTTTGGATCTCTGCGTGGACGCTGAAGTGGAAAACGTAGATGACCTCTACCTCTATCCCTACCAAATCCTCCACCTTTATTACCGCTGCCGTGAGGAGACTCAGCTTGATTTTTCTCCGAAACCTCATGGATCCTCTCATACACATCATCCAATTTTTTTGTGAGCATCTTGTCCAATTCTGATTTCATTGCATCCCACAAAAATTTTTGCTTTGGATCTAAATCAGGCTGATCTTCTGGATGTGTGTTGGTGCCGGAACCATCGTTTGCTGCATTACTTGCCATACCTGTAAAAAAAAAAAAAAAAAAATTTATTTTTTTATTTTTTTAATTTTTTAAACACAAAAAACAAGAAAAGGTTAGTTAAAAACAGGATCCTCACCACCTCACAAGCACTCGTGTATCGCTCAAGGATGATGCACTCAGCACTCGTGTATCACTCGAATCAATGGCTTTTACCCTCTAATAATCTCACCTCTCTTGCCTTTTTCCACTCAATTCTCTCTTACAAGCACTCAAACCCTCTCAATCTACCACTGAACTCTTACCAACAAACTAAGGAATTACCGATTTTTTTTTTTTTTTTTTTCAACTGGACGGTATGACCTTCAGACGGGTGTTTTTGGGCCTAAACGCAGACCGAACACGGCGTAGCAGTGTTGACTTCTTGGTCTCGTCGAGACGTTTCCGAAATGGTATTATGGAGCTTGAACGGATAAGCAGATCAAAAGTTACGTCCGTTTTAAGTTCTACCGACGGAAACTCGAAAAACGAATACACAACTACTACCCAATACAAGAATGACTCAAGAACCAATCAAGAAACGAAGAAATTACTATGAACCAACGAATGACACGAAGAAACGAAGCAACAAACGACTCGATCAACTAAAAGATGCAGAATATGGACTTCTCTTATCTAAGGAAACAAATTGACGAAAGAAAGGAAACAAATCAAATATCCCTTAATTAGAAGATCAAATCGAACAAAATTTCTCCTTCAGGATTTAACACACTAGAACAGATCTGAATTAACTTACGTATAACTTACGCACGCAGAAGACTGAATCGAACTAATGGAAATCCCAATACGTCTACGAACTAAACCCCCTAAGTAATATAGATAAGCCGAAACCTCTATATCCCAAAGAGACGGTCGCCGAGCCACACGGGGACGCTGAATGACACACAACAAGGGATGATGAACTCGTTGATTCGCCGGGTAAAGAATTCGTCTTGGAAAAATCAAGAGGAATTCGAAGAACTCTCAAGAGAGAATATAACTCACAATATTATTAATGATCAATGTTCATTTTCGGCCATGACATAAGGGCCATATATATAGTGCTCAAAAACCTATCTAAACCTAGTCCAACTATGAAATAACTTAAGTATAGTCAAACTATGGGTCAAACCCATCAAATAACATAATAAAGCCCAAAAATAAAGCCTTTTAAGGCACAAAACGTGGGCTGCAAAATAAAGTCACGAAAATAATAACTAAGTCTTTAATCTTCAGCCCGGTCACACTTGATAAGATTAACTACTCGCGGGCTGCCCGATCCACCATCTCCAATGGGCTTCTTCATCAACTCTTGAGCCCAAACTTCTTGAACCAACCCTTGCAAAGCATCCTTAAACTTCTTGGCTCGAGCTCTTGTCACCGGCCCACTTGGAACTCGAACAGGATCTTGAATAAACGATCCTTGGACTCCATCATATTGTTACCCATCCCATAAGTGTTACAAGGACATGAGAACCGTTCGAAACGAATGAGTAATGAAGGAGATTGAGAGGCAAGAAATAGTGAAAATGATGCATTGGGAGAAAATCGCTCGAAATGAGCCGAGAGAAATTCGGACTTCGACCACCCCCTAGTGTTACCCATCTCATAAGTGTTGGACTTCGACCATCCCCTATTGTTACCCATCCCATAAGTGTTACAAGGATATAGTAATGAAGGAGATTGAGAGGCAAGAAACAGTAAAAATGATGCATTGGGAGAAAATCGCTCGAAATGAGTGGAGAGATATTCGGACTTCGACCACCCCCTATTGTTACCCATCCCATAAGTGTTACAAGGAGACGAGAACTGTTTGAAATGGATGAGTAACGAAGGAGATTGAGAGGCATGAAACAGTGAAAATGATGCCTTGGGAGAAAATCGCTCGAAATGAGCGGAGAGAAATTCGGACTTCAACAACCCTGTATTGTTACCCATCCCATAAGTGTTATAAGGAGATGATTACCGTTCGAAACGGTTGAGTAACAAACGAGATTGAGAGGCATGAAACAGTGAAAATGATGCATTGGGAGAAAATCACTCGAAATAAGCGGAGAGAAATTCGGACTTCGACCTCCCCATATTGTTACCCATCCCATAAGTGTTACAAGGACATGAGAACCATTCGAAACGGATGAGTAATGAAGGAGATTGAGAGGCAAGAAACAGTGAAAATGATGCATTGGGAGAAAATCGCTCGAAATGAGTGGAGAGATATTCGGACTTCGACCACCCCCTATTGTTACCCATCCCATAAGTGTTACAAGGAGATGAGAACCGTTTGGAACGGATGATTAACGAAGGAGATTGAGAGGCAAGAAACAGTGAAAATGATGCATTGGGAGAAAATCGCTCGAAATGAGTGGAGAGATATTCGGACTTTGACCACCCCCTATTGTTACCCATCCCATAAGTGTTACAAGGAGATCAGAACCGTTTGGAACGGATGATTAACGAAGGAGATTGAGAGGCAAGAAATAGTGAAAATGATGCATTGGGAGAAAATCGCTAGAAATGAACCGAGAGAAATTCCGACTTCGACCACCCCCTATTATTACCCATCCCATAAGTGTTACAAGGAGATGAGAACCGTTTGGAACGGATGATTAACGAAGGAGATTGAGAGGCAAGAAACAGTGAAAATGATGCATTGGGAGAAAATCGCTCGAAATGAGTGGAGAGATATTCGGACTTCGACCACCCCCTATTGTTACCCATCCCATAAGTGTTACAAGGACATGAGAACTGTTTGGAACGGATGATTAACGAAGGAGATTGAGAGGCAAGAAACAGTGAAAATGATGCATTGGGAGAAAAATCGCTCGAAATGAGCCGAGAGAAATTCTAACTTCGACCACCCCCTAGTGTTACCCATCTCATAAGTGTTGGACTTCGACCATCCCCTATTGTTACCTATCCCATAAGTGTTACAAGGACATGACAACCGTTCGAAACGGATGAGTAATGAAGGAGATTGAGAGGCAAGAAACAGTGAAAATGATGCATTGGGAGAAAATCGCTCGAAATGAGTGGAGAGATATTCGGACTTCGACCACCCCCTCTTGTTACCCATCACATAAGTGTTACAAGGAGACGAGAACTGTTTGAAATGGATGAGTAACGAAGGAGATTGAGAGGCATGAAACAGTGAAAATGATGCCTTGGGAGAAAATCAATCGAAATGAGCGGAAAGAAATTCAGACTTTGACTACTCCGTATTGTTACCCATCCCATAAGTGTTACAAGGAGACGAGAACCGTTCGAAACGGATGAGTAACAAGGGAGATTGAGAGGCATGAAACAGTGAAAATGATGCTTTCG
>LSBG02000297.1:457501-505403 GCA_001642375.2 Mentha longifolia
TTGAGAGGCAAGAAACAGTGAAAATGATGCATTGAGAGAAAATCGCTCGAAATGAGCCGAGAGAAATTCGGACTTCGACCACCCGTATTTTACCCATCCCATAAGTGTTACAAGGAGACGAGAACGTTGAAACGGATGATAACGAAGGAGATTGAGAGGCAGAAACAGTGAAAATGATGCCTTGGGAGAAATCGCTCGAAATGAGCGGAGAGAATTCGGACTTCGACCACCCCTTATTGTTACCCATCCCATAAGTGTTACAAGGAGATGAGAACCGTTCGAAATGATGAGTAACGAAGGAGATTGAGAGGCATGAAACAGTGAAAATGATGCCTTGGGAGAAAATCGCTCGAAATGAGCGGAGAGAAATTCGGACTTCGACCAACCCCTATTGTTACCCATCCCATAAGTGTTACAAGGAGACGAGAACCGTTCGAAACGATGAGTAACAAGGAGATTGAGAGGCAAGAAACAGTGAAAATGATGCCTTGGGAGAAAATCGCTCGAAATAAGCGGAGAGAAATTCGGACTTCGACCACCCCTTATGTTACCCATCCCATAAGTGTTACAAGGAGACAGAACCGTTTGAAACGATGAGTAACGAAGGAGATTGAGAGGCAAGAAACAGTGAAAATGATGCATTGGAGAAAATCGCTCGAAATGAGGAGAGAAATTCGGACTTCGACACCCCTATTGTTACCCATCCCATAAGTGTTACAAGGAGATGAGAACCGTTTGAAACGGATGATAACGAAGGAGATTGAGAGGCAAAAAGTGAAAATGATGCATTGGGAGAAAATCGCTCGAAATGAGCGAGAGAAATTCGGACTCGACCACCCCTTGACCCCCTCATATGTTGGACTTCGACATCCCCTATTGTTACCCATCCATAAGTGTTACAAGGAGACGAGAACCGTTCGAAACAGATGAGTAACAAGGAGATTGAGAGGCATGAAACAGTGAAATGATGCCTTGGGAGAAAATCGCTCGAATAAGCGGAGAAAATTCGGACTTCGACCACCCCTTATTGTTACCCATCCCATAAGTGTTACAAGAGACGAGAACCGTTTGAAATGGATGAGTAACGAAGGAGATTGAGAGGCATGAAACAGTGAAAATGATGCTTGGGAGAAAATCGCTCGAAATGAGCGAGAGAAATTCGGACTTCGACAACCCGTATTGTTACCCATCCCATAAGTGTTACAAGGAGACGAGAACTTCGAAACGGATGAGTAACGAAGGAGATTGAGAGGCATGAAACAGTGAAAATGATGCTTGGGAGAAAATCGCTCGAAATGAGCGGAGAGAAATTCGACTTCGACCACCGTATTGTTACCCATCCCATAAGTGTTACAAGGAGACGAGAACCGTTCGAAATATGAGTAACAAGGAGATTGAGAGGCAAGAAAACAGTGAAAATGATGCCTTGGGAGAAAATCGCTCGAAATAGCGGAGAAATTCGGACTTCGACCACCCCTATTGTTACCCATCCCATAAGTGTTACAAGGAGACAGAACCGTTCAAACGGATGAGTAACGAAGGAGATTGAGAGGCAAGAAACAGTGAAAATGATGCCTTGGGAGAAAATCGCTCGAAATGAGCGGAGAAATTCGGACTTCGACACCCCTATTGTTACCCATCCCATAAGTGTTACAAGGAGACGAGAACCGTTGAAATGGATGAGTAACGAAGGAGATTGAGAGGCATGAAACAGTGAAAATGATGCCTTGGGAGAAAATCGCTCGAAATGAGCAGAGAAATTCGGACTTCGACAACCCGTATTGTTACCCATCCCATAAGTGTTACAAGAGAAGAACCGTTCGAAACGGATGAGTAACGAAGGAGATTGAGAGGCAAGAAACAGTGAAAATGATGCCTTGGGAGAAAATCGCTCGAAATAGCGGAGAGAAATTCGGACTTCGACCACCCCTATTGTTACCCATCCCATAAGTGTTACAAGGAGAGAGAACCGTTTGAAACGGTGATAACGAAAGATTGAGAGGCATGAAACAGTGAAAATGATGCCTTGGGAGAAAATCGCTCGAAATGAGCGGAGAGAAATTCGGACTTCGACACCGTATTGTTACCCATCCCATAAGTGTTACAAGGAGACGAGAACCGTTCGAAACATGATGAGTAACAAGGAGATTGAGAGGCATGAAATAGTGAAAATGATGCCTTGGGAGAAAATCGCTCGAAATAAGCGGAGAGAAATTCGGACTTCGACCACCCCTTATTGTTACCCATCCCATAAGTGTTACAAGGAGACGAGAACCGTTCGAAACTGATGAGTAACGAAGGAGATTGAGAGGCAAGAAACAGTGAAAATGATGCCTTGAGAAAATCGCTCGAAATAGCGGAGAAAATTCGGACTTCGACCACCCCGTATTGTTACCCATCCCATAAGTGTTACAAGGAGACGAGAACCGTTCGAAACGGATGAGTAACGAAGGAGATTGAGAGGCATGAAACAGTGAAAATGATGCCTTGGGAAAAATCGCTCGAAATGAGCGAGAGAAATTCGGACTTCGACCACCCCTATTGTTACCCATCCCATAAGTGTTACAAGAGACGAGAACCGTTCGAAACGATGAGTAACGAAGGATTGAGAGGCATGAAACAGTGAAAATGATGCCTTGGGAGAAAATCGCTCGAAATGAGCGGAGAGAAATTCGGACTTCGACCACCCCTATTGTTACCCATCCCATAAGTGTTACAAGGAGACGAGAACCGTTCAAACTGATGAGTAACGAAGGAGATTGAGAGGCAAGAAACAGTGAAAATGATGCCTTGAGAAAATCGCTCGAAATAGCGGAGAGAAATTCGGACTTCGACCACCCCTATTGTTACCCATCCCATAAGTGTTACAAGGAGACGAGAACCGTTTGAAACGGATGAGTAACGAAGGAGATTGAGAGGCATGAAACAGTGAAAATGATGCCTTGGGAGAAAATCGCTCGAAATGAGCGGAGAGAAATTCGGACTTCGACCACCCCTATTGTTACCCATCCCATAAGTGTTACAAGGAGACGAGAACCGTTCGAAACATATGAGTAACGAAGGAGATTGAGAGGCATGAAACAGTGAAAATGATGCCTTGGGAGAAAATCGCTCGAAATAGCGGAGAGAAATTCGGACTTCGACCACCCCTATTGTTACCCATCCCATAAGTGTTACAAGGAGACGAGAACCGTTCGAAACGATGAGTAACGAAGGAGATTGAGAGGCATGAAACAGTGAAAATGATGCCTTGGGAGAAAATCGCTCGAAATAGCGGAGAAAATTCGGACTTCGACCACCCCTAGTTACCCATCCCATAAGTGTTACAAGGAGACGAGAACCTTCGAAATGATGAGTAACGAAGGAGATTGAGAGGCATGAAACAGTGAAAATGATGCCTTGGGAGAAAATCGCTCGAAATGAGCGAGAGAAATTCGGACTTCGACACCCGTATTGTTACCCATCCCATAAGTGTTACAAAGACGAGAACCGTTCGAAACATGAGTAACGAAGGAGATTGAGAGGCAAGAAACAGTGAAAATGATGCCTTGGGAGAAAATCGCTCGAAATGAGCGAGAGAAATTCGGACTTCGACCACCCCTATTGTTACCCATCCCATAAGTGTTACAAGGAGACGAGAACCGTTCAAACGATGAGTAACGAAGGAGATTGAGAGGCATGAAACAGTGAAAATGATGCCTTGGGAGAAAATCGCTCGAAATGAGCGGAGAGAAATTCGGACTTCGACACACCCCTATTGTTACCCATCCCATAAGTGTTACAAGGAGAAGAACCGTTCGAAACGGATGAGTAACGAAGGAGATTGAGAGGCATGAAACAGTGAAAATGATGCCTTGGGAGAAAATCGCTCGAAATGAGCGGAGAGAAATTCGGACTTCGACCACCCCTATTGTTACCCATCCCATAAGTGTTACAAGGAGACGAGAACCGTTCGAAACTGATGAGTAACGAAGGAGATTGAGAGGCATGAAACAGTGAAAATGATGCCTTGGGAGAAAATCGCTCGAAATGAGCGGAGAGAAATTCGGACTTCGACCACCCCTTATTGTTACCCATCCCATAAGTGTTACAAGGAGACGAGAACCGTTCGAAACGATGAGTAACGAAGGAGATTGAGAGGCAAGAAACAGTGAAAATGATGCCTTGGGAGAAAATCGCTCGAAATAGCGGAGAGAAATTCGGACTTCGACCACCCCTATTGACCCATCCCATAAGTGTTACAAGGAGACGAGAACCGTTCGAAATGGATGAGTAACGAAGGAGATTGAGAGGCATGAAACAGTGAAAATGATGCCTTGGGAGAAAATCGCTCGAAATGAGCGAGAGAAATTCGGACTTCGACACCCGTATTGTTACCCATCCCATAAGTGTTACAAGAGACGAGAACCGTTCGAAACGATGAGTAACGAAGGAGATTGAGAGGCAAGAAACAGTGAAAATGATGCCTTGGGAGAAAATCGCTCGAAATAGCGGAGAGAAATTCGGACTTCGACCACCCCTATTGTTACCCATCCCATAAGTGTTACAAGGAGACGAGAACCGTTCGAAACGATGAGTAACGAAGGAGATTGAGAGGCATGAAACAGTGAAAATGATGCCTTGGGAGAAAATCGCTCGAAATAGCGGAGAGAAATTCGGACTTCGACCACCCCTATTGTTACCCATCCCATAAGTGTTACAAGGAGACGAGAACCGTTCGAAACGGATGAGTAACGAAGGAGATTGAGAGGCATGAAACAGTGAAAATGATGCCTTGGGAGAAAATCGCTCGAAATGAGCGGAGAGAAATTCGGACTTCGACACCCCTATTGTTACCCATCCCATAAGTGTTACAAGGAGACGAGAACCGTTCGAAACATATGAGTAACGAAGGAGATTGGAGGCAATGAAACAGTGAAAATGATGCCTTGGGAGAAAATCGCTCGAAATAGCGGAGAGAATTCGGACTTCGACCACCCCTTAGTGTTACTCCATCCTAAGTGTTACAAGGAGACGAGAACCTTCGAACTGATGAGTAACGAAGGAGATTGAGAGGCAAGAAACAGTGAAAATGATGCCTTGGGAGAAAATCGCTCGAAATAAGCTGAGAGAAATTCGGACTTCGAACCACCCCTATTGTTACCCATCCCATAAGTGTTACAAGAGACTGAAGAACCGTTTGGAAACGGATGAGTAACGAAGGAGATTGAGAGCAATAAAAGTGAAAATGATGCCTTGGGAGAAAATCACTCGAAATGAGCGAGAGAAATTCGGACTTCGACAACTCCGTATTGTTACCATCTCATAAGTGTTACAAGGCATGAGAACCGTTCGACGGATGAGTAACTAAGGAGATTGAGAGGCAATGAAACAGTGAAAATGATGCATTGGGAGAAAATCGCTCGAAATAAGCGGAGAGAAATTCGGACTTCGACCACCCCTATTGTTACCCATCCCATAAGTGTTACAAGGAGACGAGAACCGTTCAAACGTGAGTAACGAAGGAGATTGAGAGGCAAGAAACAGTGAAAATGATGCCTTGGGAGAAAATCGCTCGAAATAGCGGAGAGAAATTCGGACTTCGACCACCCCTATTGTTACCCATCCCATAAGTGTTACAAGGAGACGAGAACCGTTTGAAACGGATGAGTAACGAAGGAGATTGAGAGGCATGAAACAGTGAAAATGATGCCTTGGGAGAAAATCGCTCGAAATGAGCGGAGAGAAATTCGGACTTCGACACCCCTATTGTTACCCATCCCATAAGTGTTACAAGGAGACGAGAACCGTTCGAAACATATGAGTAACAAGGAGATTGAGAGGCATGAAAAGTGAAAATGATGCCTTGGGAGAAAATCGCTCGAAATAAGCGGAGAGAAATTCGGACTTCGACCACCCCTATTGTTACCCCATCCCATAAGTGTTACAAGAGACGAGACCGTTCGAAACTGATGAGTAACGAAGGAGATTGAGAGGCATGAAACAGTGAAAATGATGCCTTGGGAGAAAAATCGCTCGAAATAGCGGAGAGAAATTCGGACTTCGACCACCCCCTTATTGTTACCCATCTCCTAAGTGTTACAAGGAGACGAGAACCGTTCGAACTGATGAGTAACGAAGGAGATTGAGAGGCATGAACCAGTGAAAATGATGCATTGGGAGAAAATCGCTCGAAATGAGCGGAGAGAATTCGGACTTCGACCACCCCGTATTGTTACCCATCCCATAAGTGTTACAAGGAGATGAGAACCGTTTGAACGGATGAGTAACGAGGAGATTGAGAGGCATGAAACAGTGAAAAATGATGCCTTGGGAGAAAATCGCTCGAAATAGCGGAGAGAAATTCGGACTTCGACCACCCCTATTGTTACCCATCCATAAGTGTTACAAGGAGACGAGAACCGTTTGAAACTGGTGATAACGAAGGAGATTGAGAGGCAAGAAACAGTGAAAATGATGCATTGGGAGAAAATCGCTCGAAATGAGGAGAGAATTCGGACTTCGACCACCCCCTATTGTTACCCATCCCATAAGTGTTACAAGGAGATGAGAACCGTTTGAACGGATGATAACGAAGGAGATTGAGAGGCAAGAAACAGTGAAAATGATGCCTTGGGAGAAAATCGCTCGAAATAGCGGAGAAAATTCGGACTTCGACCACCCCTATTGTACCCATCCCATAAGTGTTACAAGGAGACGAACCGTTCGAAAGGATGAGTAACGAAGGAGATTGAGAGGCATGAAACAGTGAAAATGATGCTTGGGAGAAAATCACTCGAAATGAAGAGAGAAATTCGACTCGACACCCGTATTGTTACCCATCCCATAAGTGTTACAAAGAGAGAACCGTTCGAAACGGATGAGTAACAAGGAGATTGAGAGGCAAGAAACAGTGAAAAGATGCCTTGGGAGAAAATCGCTCGAAATAAGCGGAGAGAAATTCGGACTTCGACCACCCCCTATTACCCATCCCATAAGTGTTACAAGGAGATGAGAACCGTTTGAAACGGTGATTAACGAAGGAGATTGAGAGGCAAGAAACAGTGAAAATGATGCATTGGGAGAAAATCGCTCGAAATGAGCGGAGAGAATTCGGACTTCGACCACCCCCTATTGTTACCCATCCCATAAGTGTTACAGGAGATGAGAACCGTTTGAACGATGATAACGAAGGAGATTGAGAGGCAAGAAACAGTGAAAATGATGCATTGGGAGAAAATCGCTCGAAATGAGCGAGAGAAATTCGGACCTCGACCACCCCCTAGTTACCCATCTCATAAGTGTTGGACTTCGACCATCCCTTATTGTTACCCATCCCATAAGTGTTACAAGGAGACGAGAACCGTTCGAAATAGTGAGTAACAAGGAGATTGAGAGGCATGAAACAGTGAAAATGATGCCTTGGGAGAAATCGCTCGAAATAAGCGGAGAGAAATTCGGACTTCGACACCCCTTATTGTTACCCATCCCATAAGTGTTACAAGGAGACGAGAACTCTTTGAAATGGATGAGTAACGAAGGAGATTGAGAGGCATGAAACAGTGAAAATGATGCTTTGGGAGAAAATCACTCGAAATGAGCAGAGAGAAATCGGACTTCGACAACTCGTATTGTTACCCATCCATAAGTGTTACAAAGAGACGAGAACCGTTCGAAACAGAAGAGTAACAAAGGAGATTAAGAGGCATGAAACAGTGAAAATGATGCCTTGGGAGAAAATCGCTCGAAAATAAGCGGAGAGAAATTCGGACTTCGACCACCCCTTATTGTTACCCATCCATAAGTGTTACAAGGAGACGAGAACCGTTCAAAACTGATGAGTACGAAGGAGATTGAGAGGCAAGAAACAGTGAAAATGATGCCTTCAGAGAAAATCGCTCGAAATAAGCGGAGAGAAATTCGGACTTCGACCACCCCCTATTGTCACCCATCCCATAAGTGTTACAAGGAGAAGAGAACCGTTTGAAACGGATGAGTAACGAAGGAGATTGAGAGGCATGAAACAGTGAAAATGATGCCTTGGGAGAAAATCGCTCGAAATGAGCGGAGAGAAATTCAGACTTCGACAACGCGGTATTGTTACCCATCCCATAAGTGTTACAAGGAGACGAGAACCGTTCGAAACATATGAGTAACAAAGGAGATGGAGAGGCATGAATAGTGAAAATGACGCCTTGGGAGAAAATCGCTCGAATAAGCGGAGAGAAATTCGGACTTCGACCACCCCTTATTGTTACCCATCCCATAAGTGTTACAAGGAGACGAGAACCGTTCGAAACTGATGAGTAACGAAGGAGATTGAGAGGCAAGAAACAGTGAAAATGATGCCTTCAGAGAAAATCGCTCGAAATAAGCGGAGAAAAATTCGGACTTCGACCACCCCCTATTATCACCCATCCCATAAGTGTTACAAGGAGATGAGAACTCTTTGAAATGGATGAGTAACGAAGGAGATTGAGAGGCATGAAACAGTGAAATGATGCTTTGGGAGAAAATCACTCGAAATGAGCAGAGAGAAATTCGGACTTCGACAACTCCGTATTGTTACCCATCCCATAAGTGTTACAAAGAGATGAGAACCGTTTGAAACGGATGAGTAACAAGGGAGATTGAGAGGCAAGAAACAGTGAAAATGATGCCTTGGGAGAAAATCGCTCGAAATAAGCGGAGAGAAATTCGGACTTCGACCACCCCCTATTATTACCCATCCCATAAGTGTTACAAGGAGATGAGAACCGTTTGAAACGGTTGATTAACGAAGGAGATTGAGAGGCAAGAAACAGTGAAAATGATGCATTGGGAGAAAATCGCTCGAAATGAGTGGAGAGATATTCGGACTTCGACCACCCCCTATTGTTACCCATCCCATAAGTGTTACATGGAGATGAGAACCGTTTGGAATGGATGATTAACGAAGGAGATTGAGAGTCAAGAAACAGTGAAAATGATGCATTGGGAGAAAATCGCTCGAAATGAGCCGAGAGAAATTCGGACCTCGACCACCCCCTAGTGTTACCCATCTCATAAGTGTTGGACTTCGACCATCCCCTACTGTTACCCATCCCATAAGTGTTACAAGGAGACGAGAACCGTTCGAAACAGATGAGTAACAAAGGAGATTGAGAGGCATGAAACAGTGAAAATGATGCCTTGGGAGAAAATCGCTCGAAATAAGCGGAGAGAAATTCGGACTTCGACCACCCCTTATTGTTACCCATCCCATAAGTGTTACAAGGAGACGAGAACTCTTTGAAATGGATGAGTAACGAAGGAGATTGAGAGGCATGAAACAGTAAAAATGATGCTTTGGGAGAAAATCACTCGAAATGAGCAGAGAGAAATTCGGACTTCGACAACTCCGTATTGTTACCCATCCCATAAGTGTTACAAAGAGACGAGAACCGTTCGAAACAGAAGAGTAACAAAGGAGATTAAGAAGCATGAAACAGTGAAAATGATGCCTTGGGATAAAATCGCTCGAAATGAGCGGAGAGAAATTCGGACTTCGACAACTCCGTATTGTTTCCCATCCCATAAGTGTTACAAGGAGATGGGAACTGTTTCAAACGGATGAGTAACGAAGGAGATTGAGAGGCATGAAACAGTGAAAAATGATGCCTTGGGATAAAATCGCTCGAAATGAGCGGAGAGAAATTCGGACTTCGACAACTCCGTATTGTTACCCATCCCATAAGTGTTACAAGGAGATGAGAACTGTTTGAAACGGATGAGTAACGAAGGAGATTGAGAGGCATCAAAAACAGTGAAAATGATGCCTAGGGAGAAAATCGCTCGAAATGAGCGGAGAGAAATTCGGACTTCGACAACGCCGTTTTGTTACCCATCCCATAAGTGTTACAAGGAGACGAGAACCATTCGAAACAGAAGAGTAACAAAGGAGATTAAGAGGCATGAAACAATGAAAATGATGCCTTGGGAGAAAATCGCTCGAAATGAGCGGAGAGAAATTCGGACATCGACCACCCTTATTGTTACCCATCCCATAAGTGTTGCAAGGAGATAAGAACCGTTTGAAACGGATGAGTAACGAAGGAGATTGAGAGGCAAGAAACAGTGAAAATGATGCATTGAGAGAAAATCGCTCGAATGAGCCGAGAGAAATTCGGACTTCGACCACCCCCTATTGTTACCCATCCCATAAGTGTTGGACTTCGACCATCCCCTATTGTTACCCATCTCGTAAGTATTTCAAGGACATGAGAACCGTTCGAAACTGATGAGTAACGAAAGAGATTGAGAGGAAAGAAATAGTAAAAATGATGCCTTGGGAGAAAATCGCTCGAAATTAGCGAAGATAATTCGGACTTCGACCACCCCCTCTTATTACCCATCCCATAAGTGTTACAAGGAGACCAGAACCGTTTGAAACAGATGATTAACGAAGGAGATTGAGAGGCAAGAAACAGTGAAAATGATGCATTGGGAGAAAATCGCTCGAAATGAGCGGAGAGAAATTCGGACTTCGACAACCCCGTATTGTTCCCATCCCATAAGTGTTACAAGGAGATGAGAACTGTTTCGAAACGGATGAGTAACGAAGGAGATTAGAGGCAGAAACAGTGAAAATGATGCCTTGGGATAAATCGCTCGAAATGAGCGGAGAGAAATTCGGACTTCGACAACTCCGTATTGTTACCCATCCATAAGTGTTACAAGGAGATGAGAACCTTTTGAAACGGATGAGTAACGAAGGAGATTGAGGAGGCATCAAAACAGTGAAAATGATGCCTTGGGAGAAATCGCTCGAAATGAGCGGAGAGAAATTCGGACTTTGACAACGCCTTTTTGTTACCCATCCCATAAGTGTTACAAGGAGACGAGAACCGTTCGAAACAGATGAGTACAAAGGAGATTGAGAGGCATGAAACAGTGAAACATGATGCCTTGGGAGAAAATCGCTCGAAATAAGCGGAGAGAAATTCGGACTTTCGACCACCCCTTATTGTTACCCATCCCATAAGTGTTACAAGGAGACGAGAACCGTTCGAAACTGATGAGTAACGAAGGAGATTGATAGGCAAGAAACAGTGGAAATGATGCCTTGGTAGAAAATCGCTCGAAATGAGCGGAGAGAAATTCGGACTTCGACCACCCCTTATTGTTACCCATCCCATAAGTGTTGCAAGGAGATGAGAACCGTTTGGAACGGATGAGTAACGAAGGAGATTGAGAGGCAAGAAATAGTGAAAATGATGCATTGGGAGAAAATCGCTCGAAATGAGCCGAGAGAAATTCGACTTCGACCACCCCCTATTGTTACCCATCCCATAAGTGTTACAAGGGCATGACAATCCTTCGAAACGGATGAGTAATGAAGGAGATTGAGAGGCAAGAAACAGTGAAAATGATGCATTGGGAGAAAATCGCTCGAAATGAGTGGAGAGATATTCGGACTTCGACCACCCCTTATTGTTACCCATCCATAAGTGTTACAAGGAGATGAGAACCGTTTGGAACGGATGATTAACGAAGGAGATTGAGAGGCAAGAAACAGTGAAAATGATGCCTTGGGAGAAAATCACTCGAAATGAGCGGAGAGCAATTCGGACTTCGACAACTCCGTATTGTTACCCATCCCATAAGTGTTACAAGGAGATGAGAACCATTTGAAACGGATGATTAACGAAGGAGATTGAGAGGCAAGAAACAGTGAAAATGATGCCTTGGGGAGAAAATCACTTCGAAATGAGTGAGAGATATTCGGACTTCGACAACGCCGTATTGTTACCCATCCCATAAGTGTTACAAGGAGACAAGAACCGTTCGAACAGATGAGTAACAAAGGAGATTGAGAGGCATGAAACAGTGAAAATGATGCCTTGGGAGAAAATCGCTCGAAATAAGCGGAGAGAAATTCGGACTTTCGACCACCCCTTATTGTTACCCATCCCATAAGTGTTACAAGGAGACGAGAACCGTTCGAAACTGTTGAGTAACGAAGGAGATTGAGAGGCAAAAACAGTGAAAATGATGCCTTGGGAGAAAATCACTCGAAATGAGCGGAGAGAAATTCGGACTTCGACAGCTCCGTATTGTTACCCATCCCATAAGTGTTACAAGGAGATGAGAACCATTTGAAACGGATGATTAACGAAGGAGATTGAGAGGAAAGAAACAGTGAAAATGATGCATTGGGAAAAAATCGCTCGAAATGAGTGGAGAGATATTCGGACTTCGACCACCCCTATTGTTACCCATCCCATAAGTGTTACATGGAGATGAGAACCGTTTGGAACGGATGATTAACGAAGGAGATTGAGAGGCAAGAAATAGTGAAAATGATTGCATTGAGAGAAAATCGCTCGAAATGAGCCGAGAGAAATTCGGACTTCGACCACCCCCTATTGTTAACCATCCCATAAGTGTTGGACTTCGACCATCCCCTATTGTTACCCCATCTCATAAGTGTTTCAAGACATGAGAACCGTTCGAAACGGATGAGTAACGAAGGAGATTGAGAGAAAAGAAATAGTAAAATGATGCCTTGGGAGAAAATCGCTCGAAATTAGCGAAGATAAATTCGGACGTCGACCACCCCTTATTGTTACCCATCCCATAAGTGTTACAAGGAGACGAGAACTCTTTGAAATGGATGAGTAACGAAGGAGATTGAGAGGCATGAAACAGTGAAAATGATGCTTTGGGAGAAAATCACTCGAAATGAGCAGAGAGAAATTCGGACTTCGACAACTCCGTATTGTTACCCATCCCATAAGTGTTACAAGGAGACGAGAACCGTTCGAAACAGATGAGTAACAAAGGAGATTGAGAGGCAAGAAACAGTGAAAATGATGCCTTGGGAGAAAATCGCTCGAAATAAGCGGAGAGAAATTCGGACTTCGACCTCCCCCTATTATTACCCATCCCATAAGTGTTACAAGGAGACAGAACCGTTTGAAACGGATGATTAACGAAGGAGATTGAGAGGCAAGAAACAGTGAAAATGATGCCATTGGGAGAAAATCGCTCGAAATGAGCGGAGAGAAATTCGGACTTCGACAACTCCGTTTTTGTCCTATCCCATAAGTGTTACAAGGAGATGGGAACTGTTTGAAACGGATGAGTAACGAAGGAGATTGAGAGGCATGAAACAGTGAAATGATGCCTAGGAGAAAATCGCTCGAAATGAGCGGAGAGAAATTCGGACTTCGACAACGCCGTTTTGTTACCCATCCCATAAGTGTTACAGGGAGACGAGAACCGTTCGAACAGAAGAGTAACAAAGGAGATTAGAGGCATGAAACAGTGAAAATGATGCCTTGGGAGAAAATCGCTCGAAATAAGCGGAGAGAAAGTCGGACTTCGACCACCCCTTAGTGTTACCCATCTCATAAGTGTTACAAGGAGACGAGAACCGTTCGAAACTGATGAGTAACGAACGAGATTGAGATGCAAGAAACAGTGGAAAATGATGCATTGAGAGAAAATCGCTCGAAATGAGCGGAGAGAAATTCGGACTTCGACCACCCCTTTTGTTACCCATCCCATAAGTGTTACAAGGAGATGAGAACCGTTTGGAACGGATGAGTAACGAAGGAGATTGAGAGGCAAGAAACAGTTAAAATGATGCATTGTGAGAAAATCGCTCGAAATGAGCCGAGAGAAATTCGGACTTCGACCACCCCCTATTGTTACCCATCCCATAAGTGTTACAAGGAGATGAAAACCGTTTGGAACGGATGATTAACGAAGGAGATTGAGAGGCAAGCAGCAAGAAACATGAAAATGATGCATTGGGAGAAAATCGCTCAAAATGAGTGGAGAGATATTCGGACTTCGACCACCCCTTATTGTTACCCATCCCATAAGTGTTACAAGGAGACGAGAACTCTTTGAAATGGATGAGACGAAGGAGATTGAGAGGCATGAAACAGTGAAAATGATGCTTTGGGAGAAAATCACTCGAAATGAGCAGAGAGAAATTCGGACTTCGACAACTCCGTATTGTTACCCATCCCATAAGTGTTACAAGGAGACGAGAACCGTTCGAAACAGATGAGTAACAAAGGAGATTGAGAGGCAAGAAACAGTGAAAATGATGCCTTGGGAGAAAATCGCTCGAAATAAGCGGAGAGAAATTTCGGACTTCGACCGCCCCTATTATTACCCATCCCATAAGTGTTACAAGGAGACCAGAACCGTTTGAAACGGATGATTAACGAAGGAGATTGAGAGGCAAGAAACAGTGAAAATGATGCATTGGGAGAAAATCGCTCGAAATGAGCGGAGAGAAATTCGGACTTCGACAACTCCGTATTGTTACCACCCATCCCATAAGTGTTTAAGGAGACGAGAACCGTTCGAACAGATTAGTAACAAGGAGATTGAGAGGCATGAAACAGTGAAAATGATGCCTTGGGAGAAAATCACTCGAAATGAGCGGAGAGAAATTCGGACTTCGACAACCCCGTATTGTTACCCATCCAGTAAGTGTTACAAGGAGACGAGAACCGTTCGAAACAGGATGAGTAACAAAGGGACATTGAGAGGCATGAAACAGTGAAAATGATGCCTTGGAGAAAATCGCTCGAAATAAGCGGAGAGAAATTCGGACTTCGACCACCCCTTATTGTTACCCATCCCATAAGTGTTACAAGGAGACGAGAACCGTTCGAAACTGATGAGTAACGAAGGAGATTGAGAGGAAAGAAACAGTGAAAATGATGCATTGGGAGAAAATCGCTCGAAATGAGCTGAGAGATATTCGGACTTCGACCACCCCTATTGTTACCCATCCCATAAGTGTTACATGGAGATGAGAACCGTTTGGAACGGATGATTAACGAAGGAGATTGAGAGGCATGAAACAGTGAAAATGATGCCTTGGGAGAAAATCACTCGAAATGAGCGGAGAGAAATTCAGACTTCGACAACGCCGTATTGTTACCCATCCCATAAGTGTTACAGGGAGACGAGAACCGTTCGAAACAGATGAGTAACAAAGGAGATTGAGAGGCATGAAACAGTGAAAATGATGCTTGGGAGAAAATCGCTCGAAATAAGCGGAGAGAAATTCGGACTTCGACCACCCCTTATTGTTACCCCATCCCATAAAGTGTGACAAGGAGACGAGAACCGATCAAAACTGATGAGTAACGAAGGAGATTGAGAGGCAAGAAACAGTGAAAATGATGCCTCAGAGAAATCGCTCGAAATAACGGAGAAAAATTCGGACTTCGACCACCCCCTATTGTCCACCCATCCCATAAGTGTTACAAGGAGACGAGAACTCTTTGAAATGGATGAGTAACGAAGGAGATTGAGAGGCATGAAACAGTGAAATGATGCTTGGGAGAAAATCACTCGAAATGAGCAGAGAGAAATTCAGACTTCGACAACTCCGTATTGTTACCCATCCCATAAGTGTTACAAAGAGACGAGAACCGTTCGAAACAGATGAGTAACAAAGGAGATTTAGAGGCATGAAACAGTGAAAATGAATGCCTTGGGAGAAAATCGCTCGAAATAAGCGGAGAGAAATTCGGACTTCGACCACCCCTTATTGTTACCCATCCCATAAGTGTTACAAGGAGACGAGAACTTTTAGAACTGATGAGTAACGAAGGAGATTGAGAGGCAAGAAACAGTGAAAATGATGCCTTAGGAGAAAATCGCTCGAAATGAGCGGAGAGAAATTCGGACTTCGACCACCCCCTATTGTTACCCATCCCATAAGTGTACAAGGAGATTGAGAACCGTTTGAAACGGATGAGTAACGAAGGAGATTGAGAGGCATGAAACAGTGAAAATGATGCCTTGGGAGAAAATCGCTCGAATGAGCGGAGAGAAATTCGGACTTCGACACCCCGTATTGTTACCCATCCCATAAGTGTTACAAGGACATGAGAACCGTTCGAAACGGATGAGTAACGAAGGAGATTGAGAGGAAAGAAACTAGTGAAAAATGATGCCTTGGGAGAAAATCGCTCGAATTAGCGGAGATAAATTCGGACTTTCGACCACCCCTTATTGTTACCATCCCATAAATGTTACAAGGAGACGAGACCGTTTGAAACGGATGAGTAACGAAGGACATTGAGAGGCATGAAACAGTGAAAATGATGCCTTGGGAGAAATCACTCGAAATGAGCGGAGAGAAATTCGGACTTCTACACCCGTATTGTTACCCATCCCATAAGTGTTACAAGGAGACGAGAACTTTTGAACTGTATGAGTAACGAAGGAGATTGAGAGGCATGAAACAGTGAAATGATGCCTTGGGAGAAAATCGCTCGAAATAAGCGGAGAGAAATTCGGACTTCGACCACCCCTTATTGTTACCCATCCCATAAGTGTTACAAGGAGACGAGAACCGTTCGAACTGTATGAGTAACGAAGGAGATTGAGAGGCAAAAACAGTGAAAATGATGCCTTGGGAGAAAATCACTCGAAATGAGCGGAGAGAAATTCGGACTTCGACAACTCCGTATTGTTACCCATCCCATAAGTGTTACAAGGAGATGAGAACCGTTTGAAACGGATGATTAACGAAGGAGATTGAGTGGAAAGAAACAGTGAAAATGATGCATTGGGAAAAAATCGCTCGAAATGAGTGGAGAGATATTCGGACTTCGACCACCCCCTATTGTTACCCATCCCATAAGTGTTACATGGAGATGAGAACCGTTTGGAACGGATGATTAACGAAGGAGATTGAGAGGCAAGAAATAGTGAAAATGATGCATTGAGAGAAAATCGCTCGAAATGAGCCGAGAGAAATTCGGACTTCGACCACCCCCTATTGTTACCCATCCCATAAGTGTTGGACTTCGACCTTCCCCTATTGTTACCCATCTCATAAGTGTTTCAAGGACATGAGAACCGTTCGAAACGGATGAGTAACGAAGGAGATTGAGAGGAAAGAAATAGTAAAAATGATGCCTTGGGAGAAAATCGCTCGAAATTAGCGAAGATAAATTCGGACGTCGACCACCCCTTATTGTTACCCATCCCATAAGTCTACAAGGAGACGTGAATTCTATGAAATGTATGAGTAACGAAGGAGATTGAGAGGCATGAAACAGTGAAATGATGCTTTGGGAGAAAATCACTCGAAATGAGCAGAGAGAAATTCGGACTTCGACAACTCCGTATTGTTACCCATCCCATAAGTGTTACAAGGAGACGAGAACCGTTCGAAACAGATGAGTAACAAAGGAGATTGAGAGGCAAGAAACAGTGAAAATGATGCCTTGGGAGAAAATCGCTCGAAATAAGCGGAGAGAAATTCGGACTTCGACCTCCCCTATTATTACCCATCCCATAAGTGTTACAAGGAGACCAGAACCGTTTGAACGGATGATTAACGAAGGAGATTGAGAGGCAAGAAACAGTGAAAATGATGCATTGGGAGAAAATCGCTCGAAATGAGCGGAGAGAAATTCGGACTTCGACAACTCCGTTTTGTTTCCTATCCCATAAGTGTTACAAGGAGATGGGAACTGTTTGAAACGGATGAGTAACGAAGGAGATTGAGAGGCATGAAACAGTGAAAATGATGCCTAGGGAGAAAATCGCTCGAAATGAGCGGAGAGAAATTCGGACTTCGACAACGCCGTTTTGTTACCCATCCCATAAGTGTTACAGGGAGACGAGAACCGTTCGAAACAGAATGAGTAACAAAGGAGATTAAGAGGCATGAAACAGTGAAAATGATGCCTTGGGAGAAAATCGCTCGAAATAAGCGGAGAGAAATTCGGACTTCGACCACCCCTTAGTGTTACCCATCTCATAAGTGTTACAAGGAGACGAGAACCGTTCGAAACTGATGAGTAACGAACGAGATTGAGATGCAAGAAACAGTGGAAAATGATGCATTGAGAGAAATCGCTCGAAATGAGCGGAGAGAAATTCGGACTTCGACCACCCCTTATTGTTACCCATCCATAAGTGTTACAAGGAGATGAGAACCGTTGGAAACGGATGAGTAACGAAGGAGATTGAGAGGCAAGAAACAGTTAAAATGATGCATTGTGAGAAAATCGCTCGAAATGAGCCGAGAGAAATTCGGACTTCGACCACCCCCTATTGTTACCCATCCCATAAGTGTTACAAGGAGATGAAAACCGTTTGGAACGGATGATTAACGAAGGAGATTGAGAGGCAAGAAACAGTGAAAATGATGCATTGGGAGAAAATCGCTCAAATGAGTGGAGAGATATTCGGACTTCGACCACCCCTTATTGTTACCCATCCCATAAGTGTTACAAGGAGACGAGAACTCTTTGAAATGGATGAGTAACGAAGGAGATTGAGAGGCATGAAACAGTGAAAATGATGCTTGGGAGAAAATCACTCGAAATGAGCAGAGAGAAATTCGGACTTCGACAACTCGTATTGTTACCCATCCCATAAGTGTTACAAGGAGACGAGAACCGTTCGAAACAGATGAGTAACAAAGGAGATTGAGAGGCAAGAAACAGTGAAAATGATGCCTTGGGAGAAAATCGCTCGAAATAAGCGGAGAGAAATTCGGACTTCGACCATCCCCTATTATTACCCATCCCATAAGTGTTACAAGGAGACCAGAACCGTTTGAAACGGATGAGTAACGAAGGAGATTGAGAGGCAAGAAACAGTGAAAATGATGCATTGGGAGAAAATCGCTCGAAATGAGCGGAGAGAAATTCGGACTTCGACCACTCCGTATTGTTACCCATCCCATAAGTGTTATAAGGAGACGAGAACCGTTCGAACAGGATTAGTAACGAAGGAGATTGAGAGGCATGAAACAGTGAAAATGATGCCTTGGGAGAAAATCACTCGAAATAAGCGGAGAGAAATTCGGACTTCGACAACGCCGTATTGTTACCCATCCCATAAGTGTTACAGGGAGACGAGAACCGTTCGAAACAGATGAGTAACAAAGGAGATTGAGAGGCATGAAACAGTGAAAATGATGCCTTGGGAGAAAATTGCTCGAAATAAGCGGAGAGAAATTCGGACTTCGACCACCCCCTAATGTTACCCATCTCATAAGTGTTGGACTTCGACCATCCCCTATTGTTACCCATCCCATAACTGTTACAAGGACATGAGAACCGTTCGAAACTTATGAGTAACGAAGGAGATTGAGAGGCAAGAAAAGTGAAAATGATGCCTTGGGAGAAAATCGCTTGAAATGAGCGGAGAGAAATTCGGACTTCGACAACTCCGTATTGTTACCCATCCCATAAGTGTTATAGGAGACGAGAACCGTTCGAAACAGATTAGTAACAAAGGAGATTGAGAGGCATGAAACAGTGAAAATGATGCCTTGGGAGAAATCACTCGAAATGAGCGGAGAGAAATTCGGACTTCGACAACTCCGTATTGTTACCCATCCCGTAAGTGTTACAAGGAGACGAGAACCGTTCGAAACGGATGAGTAACAAGGACATTGAGAGGCATGAAACAGTGAAAATGATGCCTTCGGAGAAAATCGCTCGAAATAAGCGGAGAGAAATTCGGACTTCGACCACCCCTTATTGTTACCCATCCCATAAGTGTTACAAGGAGACGAGAACCGTTCGAAACTGATGAGTAACGAAGGAGATTGAGAGGAAAGAAACAGTGAAAATGATGCATTGGGAGAAAATCGCTCGAAATGAGTGGAGAGATATTCGGACTTCGACCACCCCTATTGTTACCCATCCCATAAGTGTTGCATGGAGATGAGAACCGTTTGGAACGGATGATTAACGAAGGAGATTGAGAGGCATGAAACAGTAAAAATGATGCCTTGGGAGAAAATCACTCGAAATGAGCGGAGAGAAATTCGGACTTCGACAACGCCGTATTGTTACCCATCCCATAAGTGTTACAGGGAGACGAGAACCGTTCGAAACAGATGAGTAACAAAGGAGATTGAGAGGCATGAAACAGTGAAAATGATGCCTTGGGAGAAAATCGCTCGAAATAAGCGAGAGAAATTCGGACTTCGACCACCCCCTAATGTTACCCATCTCATAAGTGTTGGACTTCGACCATCCCCTATTGTTACCCATCCCATAACTGTTACAAGGACATGAGAACCGTTCGAAACTTATGAGTAACGAAGGAGATTGAGAGGCAAGAAATAGTGAAAATGATGCCTTGGGAGAAAATCGCTTGAAATGAGCGGAGAGAAATTCGGACTTCGACAACTCCGTATTGTTACCCATCCCATAAGTGTTATAAGGAGACGAGAACCGTTCGAAACAGATTAGTAACAAAGGAGATTGAGAGGCATGAAACAGTGAAAATGATGCCTTGGGAGAAAATCACTCGAAATAAGCGGAGAGAAATTCGGACTTCGACAACGCCGTATTGTTACCCATCCCATAAGTGTTACAGGGAGACGAGAACCGTTCGAAACAGATGAGTAACAAAGGAGATTGAGAGGCATGAAACAGTGAAAATGATGCCTTGGGAGAAAATTGCTCGAAATAAGCGGAGAGAAATTCGGACTTCGACCACCCCCTAATGTTACCCATCTCATAAGTGTTGGACTTCGACCATCCCCTATTGTTACCCATCCCATAACTGTTACAAGGACATGAGAACCGTTCGAAACTTATGAGTAACGAAGGAGATTGAGAGGCAAGAAATAGTGAAAATGATGCCTTGGGAGAAAATCGCTTGAAATGAGCGGAGAGAAATTCGGACTTCGACAACTCCGTATTGTTACCCATCCCATAAGTGTTATAAGGAGACGAGAACCGTTCGAAACATATTAGTAACAAAGGAGATTGAGAGGCATGAAACAGTGAAAATGATGCCTTGGGAGAAAATCACTCGAAATGAGCGGAGAGAAATTCGGACTTTGACAACTCCGTATTGTTACCCATCCCGTAAGTGTTTCAAGGACATGAGAACCGTTCGAAACGGATGAGTAACGAAGGAGATTGAGAGGAAAGAAATAGGAAAAATGATGCCTTGGGAGAAAATCGCTCGAAATTAGCGGAGATAAATTCGGACTTCGACCACCCCTTATTGTTACACATCCATAAATGTTACAAGGAGACGAGAACAGTTTGAAATGGATGAGTAACGAAGGACATTGAGAGGCATGAAACAGTGAAAATGATGCCTTGGGAGAAAATCACTCGAAATGAGCGGAGAGAAATTCGGACTTCTACAACTCCGTATTGTTACCCATCCCATAAGTGTTACAAGGAGACGAGAACTCTTTGAAATGTATGAGTAACGAAGGAGATTGAGAGGCATGAAACAGTGAAAATGATGCCTTGGGAGAAAATCGCTCGAAATAAGCGGAGAGAAATTCGGACTTCGACCACCCCTTATTGTTACCCATCCCATAAGTGTTACAAGGAGACGAGAACCGTTCGAAACTGTTGAGTAACGAAGGAGATTGAGAGGCAAAAACAGTGAAAATGATGCCTTGGAGAAAATCACTCGAAATGAGCGGAGAGAAATTCGGACTTCGACAACTCCGTATTGTTACCCATCCCATAAGTGTTACAAGGAGATGAGAACCGTTTGAAACGGATGATTAACGAAGGAGATTGAGTGGAAAGAAACAGTGAAAATGATGCATTGGAAAAAATCGCTCGAAATGAGTGGAGAGATATTCGGACTTCGACCACCCCCTATTGTTACCCATCCCATAAGTGTTACATGGAGATGAGAACCGTTTGGAACGGATGATTAACGAAGGAGATTGAGAGGCAAGAAATAGTGAAAATGATGCATTGAGAGAAAATCGCTCGAAATGAGCCGAGAGAAATTCGGACTTCGACCACCCCCTATTGTTACCCATCCCATAAGTGTTGGACTTCGACCTTCCCCTATTGTTACCCATCTCATAAGTGTTTCAAGGACATGAGAACCGTTCGAAACGGATGAGTAACGAAGGAGATTGAGAGGAAAGAAATAGTAAAAATGATGCCTTGGGAGAAATCGCTCGAAATTAGCGAAGATAAATTCGGACGTCGACCACCCCTTATTGTTACCCATCCCATAAGTGCTACAAGGAGACGTGAATTCTATGAAATGTATGAGTAACGAAGGAGATTGAGAGGCATGAAACAGTGAAAATGATGCTTTGGGAGAAAATCACTCGAAATGAGCGGAGAGAAATTCGGACTTCGACAACTCCGTATTGTTACCCCATCCCATAAGTGTTACAAGGAGACGAGAATCGTTCGAAACGGATGAGTAACAAGGGAGATTGAGAGGCAAGAAACTGTGAAAATGATGCCTTGGGAGAAAATCGCTCGAAATAAGCGGAGAGAAATTCAGACTTCGACCACCCCCTATTATTACCCATCCCATAAGTGTTACAAGGAGATGAGAACCGTTTGGAACGGATGATTAACGAAGGAGATTGAGAGGCAAGAAACAGTGAAAATGATGCATTGGGAGAAAATCGCTCGAAATGAGCCGAGAGAAATTCCGACTTCGACCACCCCCTAGTGTTACCCATCCCATACGTGTTACAAGGAGCTCAGAACTGTTTGAAACGGATGAGTAACGAAGGAGATTGAGAGGCATGAAACAGTGAAAATGATGCCTTGGGAGAAAATCGCTCGAAATGAGCGGAGAGAAATTCAGACTTCGACAACGCCGTATTGTTACCCATCCCATAAGTGTTACAAGGAGACAAGAACCGTTCGAAACAGATGAGTAACAAAGGAGATTGAGAGGCATGAAACAGTAAAAATGATGCCTTGGGAGAAAATCGCTCGAAATAAGCGGAGAGAAATTCGGACTTCGACCACCCCTTATTGTTACCCATCCCATAAGTGTTACAAGGAGACGAGAACCGTTCGAAACTGATGAGTAACGAAGGAGATTGAGAGGCAAGAAACAGTGAAAATGATGCCTTCCGAGAAAATCGCTCGAAATAAGCGGAGAAAAATTCGGACTTCGACCACCCCCTATTATCACCCATCCCATAAGTGTTACAAGGAGACGAGAACTCTTTGAAATGGATGAGTAACGAAGGAGATTGAGAGGCATGAAACAGTGAAAATGATGCTTTGGGAGAAAATCACTCGAAATGAGCAGAGAGAAATTCGGACTTCGACAACTCCGTATTGTTACCCATCCCATAAGTGTTACAAAGAGACGAGAACCGTTCGAAACAGAAGAGTAACAAAGGATATTAAGAGGCATGAAACAGTGAAAATGATGCCTTGGGAGAAAATCGCTCGAAATAAGCGGAGAGAAATTCGGACTTCGACCACCCCTTATTGTTACCCATCCCATAAGTGTTACAAGGAGACGAGAACCGTTCAAAACTGATGAGTAACGAAGGAGATTGAGAGGCAAGAAACAGTGAAAATGATGCCTTCAGAGAAAATCGCTCGAAATAAGCGGAGAGAAATTCGGACTTCAACCACCCCCTATTGTCACCCATCCCATAAGTGTTACAAGGAGAAGAGAACCGTTTGAAACGGATGAGTAACGAAGGAGATTGAGAGGCATGAAACAGTGAAAATGATGCCTTGGGAGAAAATCGCTCGAAATGAGCGGAGAGAAATTCAGACTTCGACAACGCGGTATTGTTACCCATCCCATAAGTGTTACAAGGAGACGAGAACCGTTCGAAACATATGAGTAACAAAGGAGATTGAGAGGCATGAAATAGTGAAAATGATGCCTTGGGAGAAAATCGCTCGAAATAAGCGGAGAGAAATTCGGACTTCGACCACCCCTTATTGTTACCCATCCCATAAGTGTTACAAGGAGACGAGAACCGTTCGAAACTGATGAGTAACGAAGGAGATTGAGAGGCAAGAAACAGTGAAAATGATGCCTTCAGAGAAAATCGCTCGAAATAAGCGGAGAAAAATTCGGACTTCGACCACCCCCTATTATCACCCATCCCATAAGTGTTACAAGGAGACGAGAACTCTTTGAAATGGATGAGTAACGAAGGAGATTGAGAGGCATGAAACAGTGAAAATGATGCTTTGGGAGAAAATCACTCGAAATGAGCAGAGAGAAATTCGGACTTCGACAACTCCGTATTGTTACCCATCCCATAAGTGTTACAAAGAGACGAGAACCGTTCGAAACAGAAGAGTAACAAAGGATATTAAGAGGCATGAAACAGTGAAAATGATGCCTTGGGAGAAAATCGCTCGAAATAAGCGGAGAGAAATTCGGACTTCGACCACCCCTTATTGTTACCCATCCCATAAGTGTTACAAGGAGACGAGAACCGTTCAAAACTGATGAGTAACGAAGGAGATTGAGAGGCAAGAAACAGTGAAAATGATGCCTTCAGAGAAAATCGCTCGAAATAAGCGGAGAGAAATTCGGACTTCAACCACCCCCTATTGTCACCCATCCCATAAGTGTTACAAGGAGAAGAGAACCGTTTGAAACGGATGAGTAACGAAGGAGATTGAGAGGCATGAAACAGTGAAAATGATGCCTTGGGAGAAAATCGCTCGAAATGAGCGGAGAGAAATTCAGACTTCGACAACGCGGTATTGTTACCCATCCCATAAGTGTTACAAGGAGACGAGAACCGTTCGAAACATATGAGTAACAAAGGAGATTGAGAGGCATGAAATAGTGAAAATGATGCCTTGGGAGAAAATCGCTCGAAATAAGCGGAGAGAAATTCGGACTTCGACCACCCCTTATTGTTACCCATCCCATAAGTGTTACAAGGAGACGAGAACCGTTCGAAACTGATGAGTAACGAAGGAGATTGAGAGGCAAGAAACAGTGAAAATGATGCCTTCAGAGAAAATCGCTCGAAATAAGCGGAGAAAAATTCGGACTTCGACCACCCCCTATTATCACCCATCCCATAAGTGTTACAAGGAGACGAGAACTCTTTGAAATGGATGAGTAACGAAGGAGATTGAGAGGCATGAAACAGTGAAAATGATGCTTTGGGAGAAAATCACTCGAAATGAGCAGAGAGAAATTCGGACTTCGACAACTCCGTATTGTTACCCATCCCATAAGTGTTACAAAGAGACGAGAACCGTTCGAAACAGAAGAGTAACAAAGGATATTAAGAGGCATGAAACAGTGAAAATGATGCCTTGGGAGAAAATCGCTCGAAATAAGCGGAGAGAAATTCGGACTTCGACCACCCCTTATTGTTACCCATCCCATAAGTGTTACAAGGAGACGAGAACCGTTCAAAACTGATGAGTAACGAAGGAGATTGAGAGGCAAGAAACAGTGAAAATGATGCCTTCAGAGAAAATCGCTCGAAATAAGCGGAGAGAAATTCGGACTTCAACCACCCCCTATTGTCACCCATCCCATAAGTGTTACAAGGAGAAGAGAACCGTTTGAAACGGATGAGTAACGAAGGAGATTGAGAGGCATGAAACAGTGAAAATGATGCCTTGGGAGAAAATCGCTCGAAATGAGCGGAGAGAAATTCAGACTTCGACAACGCGGTATTGTTACCCATCCCATAAGTGTTACAAGGAGACGAGAACCGTTCGAAACATATGAGTAACAAAGGAGATTGAGAGGCATGAAATAGTGAAAATGATGCCTTGGGAGAAAATCGCTCGAAATAAGCGGAGAGAAATTCGGACTTCGACCACCCCTTATTGTTACCCATCCCATAAGTGTTACAAGGAGACGAGAACCGTTCGAAACTGATGAGTAACGAAGGAGATTGAGAGGCAAGAAACAGTGAAAATGATGCCTTCAGAGAAAATCGCTCGAAATAAGCGGAGAAAAATTCGGACTTCGACCACCCCCTATTATCACCCATCCCATAAGTGTTACAAGGAGACGAGAACTCTTTGAAATGGATGAGTAACGAAGGAGATTGAGAGGCATGAAACAGTGAAAATGATGCTTTGGGAGAAAATCACTCGAAATGAGCAGAGAGAAATTCGGACTTCGACAACTCCGTATTGTTACCCATCCCATAAGTGTTACAAAGAGATGAGAACCGTTTGAAACGGATGAGTAACAAGGGAGATTGAGAGGCAAGAAACAGTGAAAATGATGCCTTGGGAGAAAATCGCTCGAAATAAGCGGAGAGAAATTCGGACTTCGACCACCCCCTATTATTACCCATCCCATAAGTGTTACAAGGAGATGAGAACCGTTTGAAATGGTTGATTAACGAAGGAGATTGAGAGGCAAGAAACAGTGAAAATGATGCATTGGGAGAAAATCGCTCGAAATGAGTGGAGAGATATTCGGACTTCGACCACCCCCTATTGTTACCCATCCCATAAGTGTTACATGGAGATGAGAACCGTTGGAACGGATGATTAACGAAGGAGATTGAGAGTCAAGAAACAGTGAAAATGATGCCTTCAGAGAAAATAGCTCGAAATAAGCGGAGAAAAATTCGGACTTCGACCACCCCCTATTGTCACCCATCCCATAAGTGTTACATGGAGACGAGAACTCTTTGAAATGGATGAGTAACGAAGGAGATTGAGAGGCATGAAACAGTGAAAATGATGCTTTGGGAGAAAATCACTCGAAATGAGCAGAGAGAAATTCAGACTTCGACAACTCCGTATTGTTACCCATCCCATAAGTGTTACAAAGAGATGAGAACCATTCGAAACGGATGAGTAACAAGGGAGATTGAGAGGCAAGAAACAGTGAAAATGATGCCTTGGGAGAAAATCGCTCGAAATAAGCGGAGAGAAATTCGGACTTCGACCACCCCCTATTATTACCCATCCCATAAGTGTTACAAGGAGATGAGAACCGTTTGAAACGGTTGATTAACGAAGGAGATTGAGAGGCAAGAAACAGTGAAAATGATGCATTGGGAGAAAATCGCTCGAAATGAGTGGAGAGATATTCGGACTTCGACCACCCCCTATTGTTACCCATCCCATAAGTGTTACATGGAGATGAGAACCGTTTGGAACGGATGATTAACGAAGGAGATTGAGAGGCAAGAAACAGTGAAAATGATGCATTGGGAGAAAATCGCTCGAAATGAGCCGAGAGAAATTCGGACCTCGACCACCCCCTAGTGTTACCCATCTCATAAGTGTTGGACTTCGACCATCCCTTATTGTTACCCATCCCATAAGTGTTACAAGGAGACGAGAACCGTTCGAAACAGATGAGTAACAAAGGAGATTGAGAGGCATGAAACAATGAAAATGATGCCTTGGGAGAAAATCGCTCGAAATAAGCGGAGAGAAATTCGGACTTCGACCACCCCTTATTGTTACCCATCCCATAAGTGTTACAAGGAGACGAGAACTCTTTGAAATGGATGAGTAACGAAGGAGATTGAGAGGCATGAAACAGTGAAAATGATGCTTTGGGAGAAAATCACTCGAAATGAGCAGAGAGAAATTCGGACTTCGACAACTCCGTATTGTTACCCATCCCATAAGTGTTACAAAGAGACGAGAACCGTTCGAAACAGAAGAGTAACAAAGGAGATTAAGAGGCATGAAACAGTGAAAATGATGCCTTGGGAGAAAATCGCTCGAAATAAGCGGAGAGAAATTCGGACTTCGACCACCCCTTATTGTTACCCATCCCATAAGTGTTACAAGGAGACGAGAACCGTTCAAAACTGATGAGTAACGAAGGAGATTGAGAGGCAAGAAACAGTGAAAATGATGCCTTCAGAGAAAATCGCTCGAAATAAGCGGAGAGAAATTCGGACTTCAACCACCCCCTATTGTCACCCATCCCATAAGTGTTACAAGGAGAAGAGAACCGTTTGAAACGGATGAGTAACGAAGGAGATTGAGAGGCATGAAACAGTGAAAATGATGCCTTGGGAGAAAATCGCTCGAAATGAGCGGAGAGAAATTCAGACTTCGACAACGCGGTATTGTTACCCATCCCATAAGTGTTACAAGGAGACGAGAACCGTTCGAAACATATGAGTAACAAAGGAGATTGAGAGGCATGAAATAGTGAAAATGACGCCTTGGGAGAAAATCGCTCGAAATAAGCGGAGAGAAATTCGGACTTCGACCACCCCTTATTGTTACCCATCCCATAAGTGTTACAAGGAGACGAGAACCGTTCGAAACTGATGAGTAACGAAGGAGATTGAGAGGCAAGAAACAGTGAAAATGATGCCTTCAGAGAAAATCGCTCGAAATAAGCGGAGAAAAATTCGGACTTCGACCACCCCCTATTATCACCCATCCCATAAGTGTTACAAGGAGATGAGAACTCTTTGAAATGGATGAGTAACGAAGGAGATTGAGAGGCATGAAACAGTGAAAATGATGCTTTGGGAGAAAATCACTCGAAATGAGCAGAGAGAAATTCGGACTTCGACAACTCCGTATTGTTACCCATCCCATAAGTGTTACAAAGAGATGAGAACCGTTTGAAACGGATGAGTAACAAGGGAGATTGAGAGGCAAGAAACAGTGAAAATGATGCCTTGGGAGAAAATCGCTCGAAATAAGCGGAGAGAAATTCGGACTTCGACCACCCCCTATTATTACCCATCCCATAAGTGTTACAAGGAGATGAGAACCGTTTGAAACGGTTGATTAACGAAGGAGATTGAGAGGCAAGAAACAGTGAAAATGATGCATTGGGAGAAAATCGCTCGAAATGAGTGGAGAGATATTCGGACTTCGACCACCCCCTATTGTTACCCATCCCATAAGTGTTACATGGAGATGAGAACCGTTTGGAATGGATGATTAACGAAGGAGATTGAGAGTCAAGAAACAGTGAAAATGATGCATTGGGAGAAAATCGCTCGAAATGAGCCGAGAGAAATTCGGACCTCGACCACCCCCTAGTGTTACCCATCTCATAAGTGTTGGACTTCGACCATCCCCTACTGTTACCCATCCCATAAGTGTTACAAGGAGACGAGAACCGTTCGAAACAGATGAGTAACAAAGGAGATTGAGAGGCATGAAACAGTGAAAATGATGTCCTTGGGAGAAAATCGCTCGAAATAAGCGGAGAGAAATTCGGACTTCGACCACCCCTTATTGTTACCCATCCCATAAGTGTTACAAGGAGACGAGAACTCTTTGAAATGGATGAGTAACGAAGGAGATTGAGAGGCATGAAACAGTAAAAATGATGCTTTGGGAGAAAATCACTCGAAATGAGCAGAGAGAAATTCGGACTTCGACAACTCCGTATTGTTACCCATCCCATAAGTGTTACAAAGAGACGAGAACCGTTCGAAACAGAAGAGTAACAAAGGAGATTAAGAAGCATGAAACAGTGAAAATGATGCCTTGGGATAAAATCGCTCGAAATGAGCGGAGAGAAATTCGGACTTCGACAACTCCGTATTGTTTCCCATCCCATAAGTGTTACAAGGAGATGGGAACTGTTTCAAACGGATGAGTAACGAAGGAGATTGAGAGGCATGAAACAGTGAAAATGATGCCTTGGGATAAAATCGCTCGAAATGAGCGGAGAGAAATTCGGACTTCGACAACTCCGTATTGTTACCCATCCCATAAGTGTTACAAGGAGATGAGAACTGTTTGAAACGGATGAGTAACGAAGGAGATTGAGAGGCATCAAAAACAGTGAAAATGATGCCTAGGGAGAAAATCGCTCGAAATGAGCGGAGAGAAATTCGGACTTCGACAACGCCGTTTTGTTACCCATCCCATAAGTGTTACAAGGAGACGAGAACCATTCGAAACAGAAGAGTAACAAAGGAGATTAAGAGGCATGAAACAATGAAAATGATGCCTTGGGAGAAAATCGCTCGAAATGAGCGGAGAGAAATTCGGACATCGACCACCCCTTATTGTTACCCATCCCATAAGTGTTGCAAGGAGATAAGAACCGTTTGAAACGGATGAGTAACGAAGGAGATTGAGAGGCAAGAAACAGTGAAAATGATGCATTGAGAGAAAATCGCTCGAAATGAGCCGAGAGAAATTCGGACTTCGACCACCCCCTATTGTTACCCATCCCATAAGTGTTGGACTTCGACCATCCCCTATTGTTACCCATCTCGTAAGTATTTCAAGGACATGAGAACCGTTCGAAACTGATGAGTAACGAAAGAGATTGAGAGGAAAGAAATAGTAAAAATGATGCCTTGGGAGAAAATCGCTCGAAATTAGCGAAGATAAATTCGGACTTCGACCACCCCCTCTTATTACCCATCCCATAAGTGTTACAAGGAGACCAGAACCGTTTGAAACAGATGATTAACGAAGGAGATTGAGAGGCAAGAAACAGTGAAAATGATGCATTTGGAGAAAATCGCTCGAAATGAGCGGAGAGAAATTCGAACTTCGACAACTCCGTATTGTTTCCCATCCCATAAGTGTTACAAGGAGATGGGAACTGTTTCAAACGGATGAGTAACGAAGGAGATTGAGAGGCATGAAACAGTGAAAATGATGCCTTGGGATAAAATCGCTCGAAATGAGCGGAGAGAAATTCGGACTTCGACAACTCCGTATTGTTACCCATCCCATAAGTGTTACAAGGAGATGAGAACTGTTTGAAACGGATGAGTAACGAAGGAGATTGAGAGGCATCAAAAACAGTGAAAATGATGCCTAGGGAGAAAATCGCTCGAAATGAGCGGAGAGAAATTCGGACTTTGACAACGCCGTTTGTTACCCATCCCATAAGTGTTACAAGGAGACGAGAACCGTTCGAAACAGAAGAGTAACAAAGGAGATTAAGAGGCATGAAACAGCGAACATGATGCCTTGGGAGAAAATCGCTCGAAATAAGCGGAGAGAAATTCGGACTTCGACCACCCCTTATTGTTACCCATCCCATAAGTGTTACAAGGAGACGAGAACCGTTCGAAACTGATGAGTAACGAAGGAGATTGATAGGCAAGAAACAGTGGAAATGATGCCTTGGGAGAAAATCGCTCGAAATGAGCGGAGAGAAATTCGGACTTCGACCACCCCTTATTGTTACCCATCCCATAAGTGTTGCAAGGAGATGAGAACCGTTTGGAACGGATGATTAACGAAGGAGATTGAGAGGCAAGAAATAGTGAAAATGATGCATTGGGAGAAAATCGCTCGAATGAGCCGAGAGAAATTCGGACTTCGACCACCCCCTATTGTTACCCATCCCATAAGTGTTACAAGGGCATGACAATCATTCGAAACGGATGAGTAATGAAGGAGATTGAGAGGCAAGAAACAGTGAAAATGATGCATTGGGAGAAAATCGCTCGAAATGAGTGGAGAGATATTCGGACTTCGACCACCCCTTATTGTTACCCATCCCATAAGTGTTACAAGGAGATGAGAACCGTTTGGAACGGATGATTAACGAAGGAGATTGAGAGGCAAGAAACAGTGAAAATGATGCCTTGGGAGAAAATCACTCGAAATGAGCGGAGAGAAATTCGGACTTCGACAACTCCGTATTGTTACCCATCCCATAAGTGTTACAAGGAGATGAGAACCATTTGAAACGGATGATTAACGAAGGAGATTGAGAGGCAAGAAACAGTGAAAATGATGCCTTGGGAGAAAATCACTCGAAATGAGTGGAGAGATATTCGGACTTCGACAACGCCGTATTGTTACCCATCCCATAAGTGTTACAAGGAGACAAGAACCGTTCGAAACAGATGAGTAACAAAGGAGATTGAGAGGCATGAAACAGTGAAAATGATGCCTTGGGAGAAATCGCTCGAAATAAGCGGAGAGAAATTCGGACTTCGACCACCCCTTATTGTTACCCATCCCATAAGTGTTACAAGGAGACGAGAACCGTTCGAAACTGTTGAGTAACGAAGGAGATTGAGAGGCAAAAACAGTGAAAATGATGCCTTGGGAGAAAATCACTCGAAATGAGCGGAGAGAAATTCGGACTTCGACAGCTCCGTATTGTTACCCATCCCATAAGTGTTACAAGGAGATGAGAACCATTTGAAACGGATGATTAACGAAGGAGATTGAGAGGAAAGAAACAGTGAAAATGATGCATTGGGAAAAAATCGCTCGAAATGAGTGGAGAGATATTCGGACTTCGACCACCCCCTATTGTTACCCATCCCATAAGTGTTACATGGAGATGAGAACCGTTTGGAACGGATGATTAACGAAGGAGATTGAGAGGCAAGAAATAGTGAAAATGATGCATTGAGAGAAAATCGCTCGAAATGAGCCGAGAGAAATTCGGACTTCGACCACCCCCTATTGTTAACCATCCCATAAGTGTTGGACTTCGACCATCCCCTATTGTTACCCATCTCATAAGTGTTTCAAGGACATGAGAACCGTTCGAAACGGATGAGTAACGAAGGAGATTGAGAGAAAAGAAATAGTAAAAATGATGCCTTGGGAGAAAATCGCTCGAAATTAGCGAAGATAAATTCGGACGTCGACCACCCCTTATTGTTACCCATCCCATAAGTGTTACAAGGAGACGAGAACTCTTTGAAATGGATGAGTAACGAAGGAGATTGAGAGGCATGAAACAGTGAAAATGATGCTTTGGGAGAAAATCACTCGAAATGAGCAGAGAGAAATTCGGACTTCGACAACTCCGTATTGTTACCCATCCCATAAGTGTTACAAGGAGACGAGAACCGTTCGAAACAGATGAGTAACAAAGGAGATTGAGAGGCAAGAAACAGTGAAAATGATGCCTTGGGAGAAAATCGCTCGAAATAAGCGGAGAGAAATTCGGACTTCGACCTCCCCCTATTATTACCCATCCCATAAGTGTTACAAGGAGACCAGAACCGTTTGAAACGGATGATTAACGAAGGAGATTGAGAGGCAAGAAACAGTGAAAATGATGCATTGGGAGAAAATCGCTCGAAATGAGCGGAGAGAAATTCGGACTTCGACAACTCCGTTTTGTTTCCTATCCCATAAGTGTTACAAGGAGATGGGAACTGTTTGAAACGGATGAGTAACGAAGGAGATTGAGAGGCATGAAACAGTGAAAATGATGCCTAGGGAGGAAAATCGCTCGAAATGAGCGGAGAGAAATTCGGACTTCGACAACGCCGTTTTGTTACCCATCCCATAAGTGTTACAGGGAGACGAGAACCGTTCGAAACAGAAGAGTAACAAAGGAGATTAAGAGGCATGAAACAGTGAAAATGATGCCTTGGGAGAAAATCGCTCGAAATAAGCGGAGAGAAAGTCGGACTTCGACCACCCCTTAGTGTTACCCATCTCATAAGTGTTACAAGGAGACGAGAACCGTTCGAAACTGATGAGTAACGAACGAGATTGAGATGCAAGAAACAGTGGAAATGATGCATTGAGAGAAAATCGCTCGAAATGAGCGGAGAGAAATTCGGACTTCGACCACCCCTTATTGTTACCCATCCCATAAGTGTTACAAGGAGATGAGAACCGTTTGGAACGGATGAGTAACGAAGGAGATTGAGAGGCAAGAAACAGTTAAAATGATGCATTGTGAGAAAATCGCTCGAAATGAGCCGAGAGAAATTCGGACTTCGACCACCCCCTATTGTTACCCATCCCATAAGTGTTACAAGGAGATGAAACCGTTTGGAACGGATGATTAACGAAGGAGATTGAGAGGCAAGAAACAGTGAAAATGATGCATTGGGAGAAAATCGCTCAAAATGAGTGGAGAGATATTCGGACTTCGACCACCCCTTATTGTTACCCATCCCATAAGTGTTACAAGGAGACGAGAACTCTTTGAAATGGATGAGTAACGAAGGAGATTGAGAGGCATGAAACAGTGAAAATGATGCTTTGGGAGAAAATCACTCGAAATGAGCAGAGAGAAATTCGGACTTCGACAACTCCGTATTGTTACCCATCCCATAAGTGTTACAAGGAGACGAGAACCGTTCGAAACAGATGAGTAACAAAGGAGATTGAGAGGCAAGAAACAGTGAAAATGATGCCTTGGGAGAAAATCGCTCGAAATAAGCGGAGAGAAATTCGGACTTCGACCTCCCCCTATTATTACCCATCCCATAAGTGTTACAAGGAGACCAGAACCGTTTGAAACGGATGATTAACGAAGGAGATTGAGAGGCAAGAAACAGTGAAAATGATGCATTGGGAGAAAATCGCTCGAAATGAGCGGAGAGAAATTCGGACTTCGACAACTCCGTATTGTTACCCATCCCATAAGTGTTATAAGGAGACGAGAACCGTTCGAAACAGATTAGTAACAAAGGAGATTGAGAGGCATGAAACAGTGAAAATGATGCCTTGGGAGAAAATCACTCGAAATGAGCGGAGAGAAATTCGGACTTCGACAACTCCGTATTGTTACCCATCCCGTAAGTGTTACAAGGAGACGAGAACCGTTCGAAACGGATGAGTAACAAGGGACATTGAGAGGCATGAAACAATGAAAATGATGCCTTCGGAGAAAATCGCTCGAAATAAGCGGAGAGAAATTCGGACTTCGACCACCCCTTATTGTTACCCATCCCATAAGTGTTACAAGGAGACGAGAACCGTTCGAAACTGATGAGTAACGAAGGAGATTGAGAGGAAAGAAACAGTGAAAATGATGCATTGGGAGAAAATCGCTCGAAATGAGTGGAGAGATATTCGGACTTCGACCACCCCTATTGTTACCCATCCCATAAGTGTTACATGGAGATGAGAACCGTTTGGAACGGATGATTAACGAAGGAGATTGAGAGGCATGAAACAGTAAAAATGATGCCTTGGGAGAAAATCACTCGAAATGAGCGGAGAGAAATTCGGACTTCGACAACGCCGTATTGTTACCCATCCCATAAGTGTTACAGGGAGACGAGAACCGTTCGAAACAGATGAGTAACAAAGGAGATTGAGAGGCATGAAACAGTGAAAATGATGCCTTGGGAGAAAATCGCTCGAAATAAGCGGAGAGAAATTCGGACTTCGACCACCCCCTAATGTTACCCATCTCATAAGTGTTGGACTTCGACCATCCCCTATTGTTACCCATCCCATAACTGTTACAAGGACATGAGAACCGTTCGAAACTTATGAGTAACGAAGGAGATTGAGAGGCAAGAAATAGTGAAAATGATGCCTTGGGAGAAAATCGCTTGAAATGAGCGGAGAGAAATTCGGACTTCGACAACTCCGTATTGTTACCCATCCCATAAGTGTTATAAGGAGACGAGAACCGTTCGAAACAGATTAGTAACAAAGGAGATTGAGAGGCATGAAACAGTGAAAATGATGCCTTGGGAGAAAATCACTCGAAATAAGCGGAGAGAAATTCGGACTTCGACAACGCCGTATTGTTACCCATCCCATAAGTGTTACAGGGAGACGAGAACCGTTCGAAACAGATGAGTAACAAAGGAGATTGAGAGGCATGAAACAGTGAAAATGATGCCTTGGGAGAAAATTGCTCGAAATAAGCGGAGAGAAATTCGGACTTCGACCACCCCCTAATGTTACCCATCTCATAAGTGTTGGACTTCGACCATCCCCTATTGTTACCCATCCCATAACTGTTACAAGGACATGAGAACCGTTCGAAACTTATGAGTAACGAAGGAGATTGAGAGGCAAGAAATAGTGAAAATGATGCCTTGGGAGAAAATCGCTTGAAATGAGCGGAGAGAAATTCGGACTTCGACAACTCCGTATTGTTACCCATCCCATAAGTGTTATAAGGAGACGAGAACCGTTCGAAACAGATTAGTAACAAAGGAGATTGAGAGGCATGAAACAGTGAAAATGATGCCTTGGGAGAAAATCACTCGAAATGAGCGGAGAGAAATTCGGACTTTGACAACTCCGTATTGTTACCCATCCCGTAAGTGTTTCAAGGACATGAGAACCGTTCGAAACGGATGAGTAACGAAGGAGATTGAGAGGAAAGAAATAGGAAAAATGATGCCTTGGGAGAAAATCGCTCGAAATTAGCGGAGATAAATTCGGACTTCGACCACCCCTTATTGTTACACATCCCATAAATGTTACAAGGAGACGAGAACAGTTTGAAATGGATGAGTAACGAAGGACATTGAGAGGCATGAAACAGTGAAAATAATGCCTTGGGAGAAAATCACTCGAAATGAGCGGAGAGAAATTCGGACTTCTACAACTCCGTATTGTTACCCATCCCATAAGTGTTACAAGGAGACGAGAACTCTTTGAAATGTATGAGTAACGAAGGAGATTGAGAGGCATGAAACAGTGAAAATGATGCCTTGGGAGAAAATCGCTCGAAATAAGCGGAGAGAAATTCGGACTTCGACCACCCCTTATTGTTACCCCATCCCATAAGTGTTACAAGGAGACGAGAACCGTTCGAAACTGTTGAGTAACGAAGGAGATTGAGAGGCAAAAACAGTGAAAATGATGCCTTGGGAGAAAATCACTCGAAATGAGCGGAGAGAAATTCGGACTTCGACAACTCCGTATTGTTACCCATCCCATAAGTGTTACAAGGAGATGAGAACCGTTTGAAACGGATGATTAACGAAGGAGATTGAGTGGAAAGAAACAGTGAAAATGATGCATTGGGAAAAAATCGCTCGAAATGAGTGGAGAGAAATTCGGACTTCGACCACCCCCTATTGTTACCCATCCCATAAGTGTTACATGGAGATGAGAACCGTTTGGAACGGATGATTAACGAAGGAGATTGAGAGGCAAGAAATAGTGAAAATGATGCATTGAGAGAAAATCGCTCGAAATGAGCCGAGAGAAATTCGGACTTCGACCACCCCCTATTGTTACCCATCCCATAAGTGTTGGACTTCGACCTTCCCCTATTGTTACCCATCTCATAAGTGTTTCAAGGACATGAGAACCGTTCGAAACGGATGAGTAACGAAGGAGATTGAGAGGAAAGAAATAGTAAAAATGATGCCTTGGGAGAAAATCGCTCGAAATTAGCGAAGATAAATTCGGACGTCGACCACCCCTTATTGTTACCCATCCCATAAGTACTACAAGGAGACGTGAATTCTATGAAATGTATGAGTAACGAAGGAGATTGAGAGGCATGAAACAGTGAAAATGATGCTTTGGGAGAAAATCACTCGAAATGAGCAGAGAGAAATTCGGACTTCGACAACTCCGTATTGTTACCCATCCCATAAGTGTTACAAGGAGACGAGAACCGTTCGAAACAGATGAGTAACAAAGGAGATTGAGAGGCAAGAAACAGTGAAAATGATGCCTTGGGAGAAAATCGCTCGAAATAAGCGGAGAGAAATTCGGACTTCGACCTCCCCCTATTATTACCCATCCCATAAGTGTTACAAGGAGACCAGAACCGTTTGAAACGGATGATTAACGAAGGAGATTGAGAGGCAAGAAACAGTGAAAATGATGCATTGGGAGAAAATCGCTCGAAATGAGCGGAGAGAAATTCGGACTTCGACAACTCCGTTTTGTTTCCTATCCCATAAGTGTTACAAGGAGATGGGAACTGTTTGAAACGGATGAGTAACGAAGGAGATTGAGAGGCATGAAACAGTGAAAATGATGCCTAGGGAGAAAATCGCTCGAAATGAGCGGAGAGAAATTCGGACTTCGACAACGCCGTTTTGTTACCCATCCCATAAGTGTTACAGGGAGACGAGAACCGTTCGAAACAGAAGAGTAACAAAGGAGATTAAGAGGCATGAAACAGTGAAAATGATGCCTTGGGAGAAAATCGCTCGAAATAAGCGGAGAGAAAGTCGGACTTCGACCACCCCTTAGTGTTACCCATCTCATAAGTGTTACAAGGAGACGAGAACCGTTCGAAACTGATGAGTAACGAACGAGATTGAGATGCAAGAAACAGTGGAAATGATGCATTGAGAGAAAATCGCTCGAAATGAGCGGAGAGAAATTCGGACTTCGACCACCCCTTATTGTTACCCATCCCATAAGTGTTACAAGGAGATGAGAACCGTTTGGAACGGATGAGTAACGAAGGAGATTGAGAGGCAAGAAACAGTTAAAATGATGCATTGTGAGAAAATCGCTCGAAATGAGCCGAGAGAAATTCGGACTTCGACCACCCCCTATTGTTACCCATCCCATAAGTGTTACAAGGAGATGAGAACCGTTTGGAACGGATGATTAACGAAGGAGATTGAGAGGCAAGAAACAGTGAAAATGATGCATTGGGAGAAAATCGCTCAAAATGAGTGGAGAGATATTCGGACTTCGACCACCCCTTATTGTTACCCATCCCATAAGTGTTACAAGGAGACGAGAACTCTTTGAAATGGATGAGTAACGAAGGAGATTGAGAGGCATGAAACAGTGAAAATGATGCTTTGGGAGAAAATCACTCGAAATGAGCAGAGAGAAATTCGGACTTCGACAACTCCGTATTGTTACCCATCCCATAAGTGTTACAAGGAGACGAGAACCGTTCGAAACAGATGAGTAACAAAGGAGATTGAGAGGCAAGAAACAGTGAAAATGATGCCTTGGGAGAAAATCGCTCGAAATAAGCGGAGAGAAATTCGGACTTCGACCTCCCCCTATTATTACCCATCCCATAAGTGTTACAAGGAGACCAGAACCGTTTGAAACGGATGATTAACGAAGGAGATTGAGAGGCAAGAAACAGTGAAAATGATGCATTGGGAGAAAATCGCTCGAAATGAGCGGAGAGAAATTCGGACTTCGACAACTCCGTATTGTTACCCATCCCATAAGTGTTATAAGGAGACGAGAACCGTTCGAAACAGATTAGTAACAAAGGAGATTGAGAGGCATGAAACAGTGAAAATGATGCCTTGGGAGAAAATCACTCGAAATGAGCGGAGAGAAATTCGGACTTCGACAACTCCGTATTGTTACCCATCCCGTAAGTGTTACAAGGAGACGAGAACCGTTCGAAACGGATGAGTAACAAGGGACATTGAGAGGCATGAAACAGTGAAAATGATGCCTTCGGAGAAAATCGCTCGAAATAAGCGGAGAGAAATTCGGACTTCGACCACCCCTTATTGTTACCCATCCCATAAGTGTTACAAGGAGACGAGAACCGTTCGAAACTGATGAGTAACGAAGGAGATTGAGAGGAAAGCAACAGTGAAAATGATGCATTGGGAGAAAATCGCTCGAAATGAGTGGAGAGATATTCGGACTTCGACCACCCCTATTGTTACCCATCCCATAAGTGTTGCATGGAGATGAGAACCGTTTGGAACGGATGATTAACGAAGGAGATTGAGAGGCATGAAACAGTAAAAATGATGCCTTGGGAGAAAATCACTCGAAATGAGCGGAGAGAAATTCGGACTTCGACAACGCCGTATTGTTACCCATCCCATAAGTGTTACAGGGAGACGAGAACCGTTCGAAACAGATGAGTAACAAAGGAGATTGAGAGGCATGAAACAGTGAAAATGATGCCTTGGGAGAAAATCGCTCGAAATAAGCGGAGAGAAATTCGGACTTCGACCACCCCCTAATGTTACCCATCTCATAAGTGTTGGACTTCGACCATCCCCTATTGTTACCCATCCCATAACTGTTACAAGGACATGAGAACCGTTCGAAACTTATGAGTAACGAAGGAGATTGAGAGGCAAGAAATAGTGAAAATGATGCCTTGGGAGAAAATCGCTTGAAATGAGCGGAGAGAAATTCGGACTTCGACAACTCCGTATTGTTACCCATCCCATAAGTGTTATAAGGAGACGAGAACCGTTCGAAACAGATTAGTAACAAAGGAGATTGAGAGGCATGAAACAGTGAAAATGATGCCTTGGGAGAAAATCACTCGAAATAAGCGGAGAGAAATTCGGACTTCGACAACGCCGTATTGTTACCCATCCCATAAGTGTTACAGGGAGACGAGAACCGTTCGAAACAGATGAGTAACAAAGGAGATTGAGAGGCATGAAACAGTGAAAATGATGCCTTGGGAGAAAATTGCTCGAAATAAGCGGAGAGAAATTCGGACTTCGACCACCCCCTAATGTTACCCATCTCATAAGTGTTGGACTTCGACCATCCCCTATTGTTACCCATCCCATAACTGTTACAAGGACATGAGAACCGTTCGAAACTTATGAGTAACGAAGGAGATTGAGAGGCAAGAAATAGTGAAAATGATGCCTTGGGAGAAAATCGCTTGAAATGAGCGGAGAGAAATTCGGACTTCGACAACTCCGTATTGTTACCCATCCCATAAGTGTTATAAGGAGACGAGAACCGTTCGAAACAGATTAGTAACAAAGGAGATTGAGAGGCATGAAACAGTGAAAATGATGCCTTGGGAGAAAATCACTCGAAATGAGCGGAGAGAAATTCGGACTTTGACAACTCCGTATTGTTACCCATCCCGTAAGTGTTTCAAGGACATGAGAACCGTTCGAAACGGATGAGTAACGAAGGAGATTGAGAGGAAAGAAATAGGAAAAATGATGCCTTGGGAGAAAATCGCTCGAAATTAGCGGAGATAAATTCGGACTTCGACCACCCCTTATTGTTACACATCCCATAAATGTTACAAGGAGACGAGAATCGTTCGAAACGGATGAGTAACAAGGGAGATTGAGAGGCAAGAAACTGTGAAAATGATGCCTTGGGAGAAAATCGCTCGAAATAAGCGGAGAGAAATTCAGACTTCGACCACCCCCTATTATTACCCATCCCATAAGTGTTACAAGGAGATGAGAACCGTTTGGAACGGATGATTAACGAAGGAGATTGAGAGGCAAGAAACAGTGAAAATGATGCATTGGGAGAAAATCGCTCGAAATGAGCCGAGAGAAATTCCGACTTCGACCACCCCCTAGTGTTACCCATCCCATACGTGTTACAAGGAGCTCAGAACTGTTTGAAACGGATGAGTAACGAAGGAGATTGAGAGGCATGAAACAGTGAAAATGATGCCTTGGGAGAAAATCGCTCGAAATGAGCGGAGAGAAATTCAGACTTCGACAACGCCGTATTGTTACCCATCCCATAAGTGTTACAAGGAGACAAGAACCGTTCGAAACAGATGAGTAACAAAGGAGATTGAGAGGCATGAAACAGTGAAAATGATGCCTTGGGAGAAAATCGCTCGAAATAAGCGGAGAGAAATTCGGACTTCGACCACCCCTTATTGTTACCCATCCCATAAGTGTTACAAGGAGACGAGAACCGTTCGAAACTGTTGAGTAACGAAGGAGATTGAGAGGCAAAAATAGTGAAAATGATGCCTTGGGAGAAAATCACTCGAAATGAGCGGAGAGAAATTCGGACTTCGACAACTCCGTATTGTTACCCATCCCATAAGTGTTACAAGGAGATGAGAACCGTTTGAAACGGATGATTAACGAAGGAGATTGAGAGGAAAGAAACAGTGAAAATGATGCATTGGGAAAAAATCGCTCGAAATGAGTGGAGAGATATTCGGACTTCGACCACCCCCTATTGTTACCCATCCCATAAGTGTTACATGGAGATGAGAACCGTTTGGAACGGATGATTAACGAAGGAGATTGAGAGGCAAGAAATAGTGAAAATGATGCATTGAGAGAAAATCGCTCGAAATGAGCCGAGAGAAATTCGGACTTCGACCACCCCCTATTGTTAACCATCCCATAAGTGTTGGACTTCGACCATCCCCTATTGTTACCCATCTCATAAGTGTTTCAAGGACATGAGAACCGTTCGAAACGGATGAGTAACGAAGGAGATTGAGAGGAAAGAAATAGTAAAAATGATGCCTTGGGAGAAAATCGCTCGAAATTAGCGAAGATAAATTCGGACGTCGACCACCCCTTATTGTTACCCATCCCATAAGTGTTATAAGGAGACGAGAACTCTTTGAAATGGATGAGTAACGAAGGAGATTGAGAGGCATGAAACAGTGAAAATGATGCTTTGGGAGAAAATCACTCGAAATGAGCAGAGAGAAATTCGGACTTCGACAACTCCGTATTGTTACCCATCCCATAAGTGTTACAAAGAGATGAGAACCGTTCGAAACGGATGAGTAACAAGGGAGATTGAGAGGCAAGAAACAGTGAAAATGATGCCTTGGGAGAAAATCGCTCGAAATAAGCGGAGAGAAATTCGGACTTCGACCACCCCCTATTATTACCCATCCCATAAGTGTTACAAGGAGATGAGAACCATTTGAAACGGTTGATTAACGAAGGAGATTGAGAGGCATGAAACAGTGAAAATGATGCCTTGGGAGAAAATCGCTCGAAATGAGCGGAGAGAAATTCAGACTTCGACAACGCCGTATTGTTACCCATCCCATAAGTGTTACAAAGAGACGAGAACCGTTCGAAACGGATGAGTAACAAGGGAGATTGAGAGGCATGAAACAGTGAAAATGATGCATTCGGAGAAAATCGCTCGAAATAAGCGGAGAGAAATTCGGACTTCGACCACCCCCTATTATTACCCATCCCATAAGTGTTACAAGGAGATGAGAACCGTTTGGAATGGATGATTAATGAAGGAGATTGAGAGGAAAGACACAGTGAAAATGATGCATTGGGAAAAAATCGCTCGAAATGAGGGGAGAGATATTCGGACTTCGACCACCCCCTATTGTTACCCATCCCATAAGTGTTACATGGAGATGAGAACCGTTTGGAACCGATGATTAACGAAGGAGATTGAGAGGCCAGAAACAGTGAAAATGATGCATTGGGAGAAAATCGCTCGAAATGAGCCGAGAGAAATTCGGACTTCGACCACCCCCTATTGTTAACCATCCCATAAGTGTTGGACTTCGACCATCCCCTATTGTTACCCATCTCATAAGTGTTTCAAGGACATGAGAACCGTTCGAAACGGATGAGTAACGAAGGAGATTGAGAGGAAAGAAATAGTAAAAATGATGCCTTGGGAGAAAATCGCTCGAAATTAGCGAAGATAAATTCGGACGTCGACCACCCCTTATTGTTACCCATCCCATAAGTGTTACAAGGAGACGAGAACTCTTTGAAATGTATGAGTAACGAAGGAGATTGAGAGGCATGAAACAGTGAAAATGATGCTTTGGGAGAAAATCACTCGAAATGAGCGGAGAGAAATTCGGACTTCGACAACTCCGTATTGTTACCCATCCCATAAGTGTTACAAGGAGACGAGAACCGTTCGAAACGGATGAGTAACAAGGGAGATTGAGAGGCATGAAAAAGTGAAAAGGATGCATTCGGAGAAAATCGCTCGAAATAAGCGGAGAGAAATTCGGACTTCGACCACCCCCTATTATTACCCATCCCATAAGTGTTACAAGGAGATGAGAACCGTTTGGAATGGATGATTAACGAAGGAGATTGAGAGGCAAGAAACAGTGAAAATGATGCATTGGGAGAAAATCGCTCGAAATGAGCCGAGAGAAATTCCGACTTCGACCACCCCCTAGTGTTACCCATCCCATACGTGTTACAAGGAGATGAGAACTGTTTGAAACGGATAAGTAACGAAGGAGATTGAGAGGCATGAAACAGTGAAAATGATGCCTTGGGAGAAAATCGCTCGAAATGAGCGGAGAGAAATTCAGACTTCGACAACGCCGTATTGTTACCCATCCCATAAGTGTTACAAGGAGACAAGAACCGTTCGAAACAGATGAGTAACAAAGGAGATTGAGAGGCATGAAACAGTTAAAATGATGCCTTGGGATAAAATCGCTCGAAATAAGCGGAGAGAAATTCGGACTTCGACCACCCCTTATTGTTACCCATCCCATAAGTGTTACAAGGAGACGAGAACCGTTCAAAACTGATGAGTAACGAAGGAGATTGAGAGGCAAGAAACAGTGAAAATGATGCCTTGGGAGAAAATCACTCGAAATGAGCGGAGAGAAATTTGGACTTCGACAACTCCGTATTGTTACCCATCCCATAAGTGTTACAAGGAGATGAGAACCATTTGAAACGGATGATTAACGAAGGAGATTGAGAGGAAAGAAACAGTGAAAATGATGCATTGGGAAAAAATAGCTCGAAATGAGTGGAGAGATATTCGGACTTCGACCACCCCTATTGTTACCCATCCCATAAGTGTTACATGGAGATGAGAACCGTTTGGAACGGATGATTAACGAAGGAGATTGAGAGGCAAGAAATAGTGAAAATGATGCATTGAGAGAAAATCGCTCGAAATGAGCCGAGAGAAATTCGGACTTCGACCACCCCCTATTGTTACCCATCCCATAAGTGTTGGACTTCGACCATCCCCTATTGTTACCCATCTCATAAGTGTTTCAAGGACATGAGAACCGTTAGAAACGGATGAGTAACGAAGGAGATTGAGAGGAAAGAAATAGTAAAAATGATGCCTTGGGAGAAAATCGCTCGAAATTAGCGAAGATAAATTCGGACTTTGACCACCCCTTATTGTTACCCATCCCATAAGTGTTACAAGGAGACGAGAACTCTTTGAAATGTATGAGTAACGAAGGAGATTGAGAGGCATGAAACAGTGAAAATGATGCTTTGGGAGAAAATCACTCGAAATGAGCGGAGAGAAATTCGGACTTCGACAACTCCGTATTGTTACCCATCCCATAAGTGTTACAAGGAGACGAGAACCGTTCGAAACGGATGAGTAAAAAGGGAGATTGAGAGGCAAGAAACAGTGAAAATGATGCCTTGGGAGAAAATCGCTCGAAATAAGCGGAGAGAAATTCGGACTTCGACCACCTCCTATTATTACCTATCCCATATGTGTTACAAGGAGATGAGAACCGTTTGGAACCGATGATTAACGAAGGAGATTGAGAGGCAAGAAACAGTGAAAATGATGCATTGGGAGAAAATCGCTCGAAATGAGCCGAGAGAAATTCCGACTTCGACCACCCCCTAGTGTTACCCATCTCATAAGTGTTGGACTTCGACCATCCCCTATTATTACCCATCCCATAAGTGTTACAAGGAGATGAGAATCGTTTGAAATGGATGAGTAATGAAGGAGATTGAGAGGTATGAAATAGTGAAAATGATGCCTTGGGAGAAAATCACTCGAAATGAGCGGAGAGAAATTCGGACTTCGACAACTCCGTATTGTTACCCATCCCATAAGTGTTTCAAGGAGATGAGAACCGTTCGAAACGGATGAGTAACAAGGGAGATTGAGAGGCATGAAACAGTGAAAATGATGCCTTCGGAGAAAAATCGCTCGAAATAAGCGGAGAGAAATTCGGGCTTCGACCACCCCCCTATTATTACCCATCCCATAAGTGTTACAAGGAGTTGTGAACCGTTTGAAACGGATGATTAACGAGGGAGATTGAGAGGCAACAAACAGTGAAAATGATGCATTGGGAGAAAATCGCTCGAAATGAGTGGAGAGATATTCGGACTTCGACGACCCCCTATTATTACCCATCCCATAAGTGTTACAAGGAGATGAGAACCGTTTGAAACGGATGATTAACGAAGGAGATTGAGAGGAAAGAAACAGTGAAAATGATGCATTGGGAGAAAATCGCTCAAAATGGGTGGATAGATATTCGGACTTCGACCACCCCATATTGTTACCCATCCCATAAGTGTTACATGGAGATGAGAACCGTTTGGAACGGATGATTAACGAAGGAGATTGAGAGGCAAGAAACAGTGAAAATGATGCATTGGGAGAAAATCGCTCGAAATGAGCCGAGAGAAATTCGGACTTCGACCACCCCCTATTGTCACCCATCTCATAAGTGTTGGACTTCGACCATCCCCTATTGTTACCCATCCCATAAGTGTTACAAGGACATGAGAACCGTTCGAAACAGATGAGTAATGAAGGAGATTGAGAGGCAAGAAACAGTGAAAATGATGCATTGGGAGAAAATCGCTCGAAATAAGCGGGGAGAAATTCGGACTTCGACCACCCCTTATTGTTACCTGTAGTGGACAAAATCCATCCAATTGGCTCAGGCCCGATTGTCCATAAGCAATCGGTAGTTGGCAGCCAGCCCAAGCCGAACGGCCTACTTAATCGGCCCATCAAAATAGAAGCCGGGCCAACTTTCTATCTGTTGGGCTAGTCAGACCCATATCCGCGTAGGGGTCCACGTAGTCAGCCGAACGGTCTAACTTCAAACGATTTCAACGTAACAGACGGAGCGTATCGATCGGGAGAGGCTTCCCACAATCTCAACAAACCGATAAGGACTAGGGTTTAACGGGAAAACCCTAGACAACCCGACCGTCTTATATATTCCGCCTACTAGTCAAGCAGACGGACACGTTCCAATTACTGGCAATCACCCTCTAGCAATCGGCTCTCCAACGTTCTGACTACTAGCATTCTCACTCTAGTAGTCGGATCTTCCACCTTCCGTCTACAAGCATATTCACTCTAGTAATCGGCTCATCCGCCCTCCGAACACTCCACGCTCTCTCCTAGTAGGCGGCAAGCGAATCTCATCAGACGGACTCCCGTCACCATCCCCTCATCATCCACACTTTCTGCCAATCCGCCTCCGACTAGAACTTTTATTATTCATTACTTATCGTTTTTTATCTATTTACATTTATCGTTCTACCTACTTATTCTGATCACTGACTTGAGCGTCGGAGGTCCTTCGGCTGACACCCCCTCCGGTGTTCCTCGAAGGGCTCTTACGTGTGTTACTTGTGTTGACAGGTTGCTAGTGCCCGTTCCGTCTACCGGATGAACCTGTCGAGCCGGTCATATCATTGATTGTAGATTTACCGTCTACAATTTGGCGCCCACCGTGGGGCCCTAGCAATCAAACGAATCAGCACAGTCCGATCGAAAGAGCCTTTGAACACCATCATGGGTGATGAAAACAACACGAACGATTCTACCCCCGCGACTGACCTTGCTGCCCAGATCGCGGCTCTGACTGAACAGATGAATCGAGAGCGCGAAAGTCGGGAGAGGTTGGAGAAGGAGAATGCCGATCTACTCTCCCGTCTTCAAGCGGCATCATCTTCCCAGATCCAGACGGCTCCACCATCTCGATTCAGGGTTCCCGTGAACCCAATGCAATCTCTGGACGACTACGTTCGTGTGGAGGATGACGACGGATCTGATGATTTAGAACCGACAGATCTATCCGGTTTGGTAAGGAACCAGAATTCCCATCATACTAATACTGATCGGACTCGTGTTTCCTTCCTTACAGGTAATCGGGTCCCATTGGACCTCGATCCTCCACGAACGGTGACACGCGCCACCAGATCTATTGGAGCCGGGCAAGCTACTCTAACAGCCGGACAGACTAGTACTGGAATTGATTCCAGCGGTCTGTCCCTAGGTGTTCCGACTGGGATTGCCGAGCCAACACCAACAACACCTGGAGCCGGCCTGAGCCATGCAACTGTCGGATGGACAAGCCAGCAACCACACGATGGTGCCCATCAGCCAGCTCATCCTGGAGTGGGCGCGACTGAACGTGGTCTGGCAAATATCGCAAACCATCTGGAACAACCGATTACTCATGTCCAGTCGATAGCTGGTGGTTCATTCCCAAATCTGGACATGGAGTTAGCCCTCAAGCTGGCTGAAATGGAGGCGATGATCCAGCGGATCCCAGGTGTTCCGGCTCCTATCAAGAAGAGTGCAGCCAGCTGCTACGCCGACTCACCTTTCGTCGATGAAATTGCATTGGTGGAGATGCCTAGCAAGTTCAACTTCCCTAACATGAAGCCGTTTGATGGCACCACTGATCCAGACGACCATATCGCCCAATACCGTCAAAGGATGTTCACCGTAGCCATCCCTCGTGAGATGAGGGAGGCTTGCATGTGTAAGGGGTTCGGTTCTAGTCTGATAGGACCGGCCCTCCAGTGGTATACGAATCTTCCTAATAATTCCATATCATCTTTGCTCAATTGACTGATACTTTTGTGCAGCAATATGCTAGTAGCAGGAAACTTGAAAAAATTTCGGAAGATCTGTAAGCCATAGTCCAACAACGCGGAGAGTCTCTCCGCGACTACATTGGGCGCTTTCAACAGAGAAAAGGTGTCGATTACCAATTGCAACACCCAGACAGCGGTCACCGCCTTCCGAAAAGGATTGCTTCCCGACTCAGACCTCTACAAGGATCTTACCAAATATCCTTGTAAAACGATGGAGGATGTTCTCGCCAAGGCATGGGCACAGATCAAATGGGAGGAAGATCAATACAACCATCATAGATCCTC
>LSBG02000297.1:505503-524785 GCA_001642375.2 Mentha longifolia
CTCTCCGCCATTTTCGAGCGATTTTCTCCCAAGGCATCATTTTCACTATTTCATGCCTCTCAATCTCCTTCGTTACTCATCCGTTTCGAACGGTTCTCGTCTCCTTGTAACACTTATGGGATGGGTAACAATACGGGGTTGTCGAAGTCCAATTTCTCTCCGCTCATTTCGAGCGATTTTCTCCCAAGGCATCATTTTACTATTTCATGCCTCTCAATCTCCTTCGTACTATCCGTTCGAACGGTTCTCATGTCGTTGTAACACTTATGGGATGGGTAACAATAGGGTGGTGGTCGAAGTCCGAATTTTCTCTGCTCATTTCGAGCGATTTTCTCCCAAGGCATCATTTTCACTATTTCTTGCCTCTCAATCTCCTTCGTTACATCCGTTTCGAACGGTTCTCGATTCTTTGTAACACTTATGGGATGGTAACAATAGGGGTGGTCGAAGTCCGAATTTCTCTCGCTCATTTCGAGCGATTTTCTCCCAAGGCATCATTTTCACTGTTTCATGCCTCACAATCTCCTTCGTACTCATCCGTTTGAACGGTTCTTGTCTCTTGTAACACTTATGGGATGGGTAACAATAGGGTGTGGTCGAAGTCCGAATTTCTCTCCGCTCATTTCGAGCGATTTTCTCCCAAGGCATCATTTTTACTATTTCTTGCCTCTCAATCTCCTTCGTTACTCATCCGTTTCGAACGGTACACGTCTCCTTGTATCACTTTTGGGCTGGGCAACAATAGGGGTGGTCGAAGTCTGAATTTATCTCCGCTCATTTGAGCGATTTTCTCCCAAGGCATCATTTTCACTATTTCTTGCCTCTCAATCTCCTTCGTTACTCATCCGTTTCGAACGGTTCTCGATTCTTTGTAACACTTATGGGATGGATAACAATAGGGGGTGGTCGAAGTCCGAATTTCTCTCCGCTCATTTCGAGCGATTTCTCCAAGGCATCATTTTCACTGTTTCATGCCTCTCAATCTCCTTCGTTACTCATCCGTTTCGAACGGTTCTCGTCTCCTTGTAACACTTATGGGATGGGTAACAATAGGGTTGTCGAAGTCCAAATTCTCTCCGCTCATTTCGAGCGATTTTCTCCCAAGGCATCATTTTCACTGTTTCTGCCTCTCAATCTCCTTCGTTACTTATTTTCGAACGGTTCTCATGTCGTTGTAACACTTATGGGATGGGTAACAATAGGGTGTGGTCGAAGTCCGAATTTATCTCTGCTCATTTCGAGCGATTTTCTCCAAGGCATCATTTTCACTATTTCTTGCCTCTCAATCTCCTTCGTTACTCATCCGTTTCGAACGGTTCTCGATTCTTTGTAACACTTATGGGATGGATAACAATAGGGGTGGTCGAAGTCCGAATTTCTCTCCGCTCATTTCGAGCGATTTTCTCCCAAGGCATCATTTTCACTGTTTCATGCCTCACAATCTCCTTCGTTACTCATCCGTTTTGAACGGTTCTTGTCTCCGTACACTTATGGGATGGGTAACAATAGGTGTGGTCGAAGTCCGAATTTCTCTCCGCTCATTTCGAGCGATTTTCTCCCAAGGCATCATTTTTACTGTTTCATGCATCTCAATCTCCTTCGTTACTCATCCGTTTCGAACGGTACGCATCTCCTTGTATCACTTTGGGCTGGGCAACAATAGGGGTTGGTTCGAAGTCTGAAATTTATCCCCGCTCATTTTGAGCTGATTTTCTCCCAAGGCATCATTTCACTATTTCTTGCCTCTCAATCTCCTTCGTTACTCATCTGTTTTCGAACGGTTCTCGATTCTTTGTAACACTTATGGGATGGATAACAATAGGGGGTGGTCGAAGTCCGAATTTCCTCTCCGCTCATTCGAGCGATTTCTTTCTCCCAAGGCATCATTTTCACTGTTCATGCCTCTCAATCTCCTTCGTTACTCATCCGTTTCGAACGGTTCTCGTCTCCTTGTAACACTTATGGGATGGGTAACAATACGGGGTTGTCGAAGCCCGAATTATCTTTGCTCATTCGAGCGATTTTCTCCCAAGGCATCATTTTCACTGTTCATGCCTCTCAATCTCCTTCGATACTTATCCTGTTTCGAACGGTTCTCATGTCGTTGTAACACTTATGGGATGGGTAACAATAGGGTGTGGTCGAAGTCCGAATTTATCTCTGCTCATTTCGAGCGATTTTCTCCCAAGGCATCATTTTCACTATTTCTTGCCTCTCAATCTCCTTCTGTTACTCATCTGTTTCGAACGGTTCTCGATTCTTTGTAACACTTATGGGATGGATAACAATAGGGGGTGGTCGAAGTCCGAATTTCTCTCCGCTCATTTCGAGCGATTTTCTCCCAAGGCATCATTTTCACTGTTTCATGCTCTACAATCTCCTTCGTTACTCATCCATTTTGAACGGTTCTTGTCTCCTTTGTACCACTTATGGGATGAGGTAACAATAGGGTGTGGTCGAAGTCCGAATTTCTCTCCGCTCATTCGAGCGATTTTCTCACAAGGCATCATTTTTACTGTTTCATGCCTCTCAATCTCCTTCGTTACTCATCCATTTCGAACGGTACACGTCTCCTTGTATCACTTTTGGGCTGGGCAACAATAGGGGGTGGTCGAAGTCTGAATTTATCTCCGCTCATTTTGAGCGATTTTCTCCCAAGGCATCATTTTCACTATTTCTTGCCTCTCAATCTCCTTCGTTACTCATACGTTTCGAACGGTTCTCGATTCTTTGTAACACTAATGGGATGGATAACAATAGGGGGTGGTCGAAGTCCGAATTTCTCTCCGCTCATTTCGAGCGATTTTCTCCCAAGGCATCATTTTTCACTGTTTCATGCCTCTCAATCTCCTTCGTTACTCATCCGTTTCGAACGGTTCTCGTCTCCTTGTAACACTTATGGGATGGGTAACAATACGGGGTTGTCGAAGTCCAATTTCTCTCCGCTCATTTCGAGCGATTTTTCTCCCAAGGCATCATTTTCACTATTTCATGCCTCTCAATCTCCTTCGTTACTTATCTGTTTCGAACGGTTCTAATGTTGTTGTAACACTTATGGGATGGGTAACAATTGGGTGTGGTCGAAGTCCGAATTTATCTCTGCTCATTTCGAGCGATTTTCTCCCAAGGCATCATTTTCACTATTTCTGCCTCTCAATCTCCTTCGTTACTCATCCGTTTCGAACGGTTCTCGATTCTTTGTAACACTTATGGGATGGATAACAATAGGGGGTGTCGAAAGTCCGAATTTCTCTCCGCTCATTTCGAGCGATTTTCTCCCAAGGCATCATTTTCACTGTTTCATGCCTCACAATCTCCTTCGTTACTCATCCATTTTGAACGGTTCTTGTCTCCGTGTACCACTTATGGGATGGGTAACAATAGGGTGTGGTCGAAGTCCGAATTTCTCTCCGCTCATTTCGAGCGATTTTCTCCCAAGGCATCATTTTTTACTGTTTCATGCCTCTCAATCTCCTTCGTTACTCATCCGTTTCGAACGGTACACGTCTCCTTGTATCACTTTGGGATGGGCAACAATAGGGGGGTGGTCGAAGTCTGAATTTATCTCGCTCATTTTGAGCGATTTTCTCCCAATGCATCATTTTCACTGTTTTCATGCCTCATCAATCCTCCTTCGTTACTCATCCATTTTGAACGGTTCTTGTCTCCGTGTACCACTTATGGGATGGGTAACAATAGGGTGTGGTCGAAGTCCGAATTTCTCTCCGCTCATTTCGAGTGATTTTCTCCCAAGGCATCATTTTTCACTGTTTCTTGCCTCTCAATCTACTTCGTTTACTCATCCATTTCGAACGGTACACATTCTCCTTGTATCACTTTTGGGCTGGGCAACAATAGGGGGTGGTCGAAGTCTGAATTTATCCCGCTCATTTGAGCGATTTTCTCCCAAGGCATCATTTTCACTGTTTCATGCCTCACAATCTCCTTCGTTACTCATCCATTTTGAACGGTTCTTGTCTCCGTGTACCACTTATGGGATGGGTAACAATAGGGTGTGGTCGAAGTCCGAATTTCTCTCCGCTCATTTCGAGCAATTTTCTCCCAAGGCATATTTTTTACTGTTTCATGCCTCTCAATCTCCTTCGTTACTCATCCGTTTCGAACGGTACACGTCTCTTGTATCACTTTTGGGCTGGGCAACAATAGGGGGTGGTCGAAGTCTGAATTTATCTCCGCTCATTTGAGCGATTTTCTCCAAGGCATCATTTTCACTATTTCTTGCCTCTCAATCTCCTTCGTTACTCATCCGTATCGAACGGTAACGTCCTCTTGTATCAGTTTTGGGCTGGGCAACAATAGGGGTGGTCGAAGTCTGAATTTATCTCCGCTCATTTTGAGCGATTTCTCCCAAGGCATCATTTTCACTGTTTCTTGCCTCTCAATCTCCTTCGTTACTCATGCGTTTTGAACGGTTCTTGTCTCCTTGTACCACTTATGGATGGGTAAACAATAGGGTGTGGTCGAAGTCCGAATTTCTCTCCGCTCATTTCGAGCGATTTTCTCCCAAGGCATCATTTTTTACTGTTTCATGCCTCTCAATATCCTTCGTTACTCATTCGTTTCGAACGGTACACGTCTCCTTGTATCACTTTTGGGCTGGGGCAACAATAGGGGGTGGTCGAAGTCTGAATTTATCTCCGCTCATTTTGAGCGATTTTTCTCCCAAGGCATCATTTTCACTATTTCTTGCCTCTCAATCTCCTTCGTTACTCATACGGTTCGAACGGTTCTCGATTCTTTGTAACACTTATGGGATGGATAACAATAGGGGGTGGTCGAAGTCCGAATTTCTCTCCGCTCATTTCGAGCGATTTTCTCCCAAGGCATCATTTTCACTGTTTCATGTCTCACAATCTCCTTCGTTACTCATGCGTTTTGAACGGTTCTTGTCTCCTTGTAACACTTATGGGATGGGTAACAATAGGGTGTGGTCGAAGTCCGAATTTCTCTCCGCTCATTTCGAGTGATTTTCTCCCAAGGCATCATTTTACTGTTTCTTGCCTCTCAATCTACTTCGTTTACTCATCCATTTCGAACGGTACACATCTCCTTGTATCACTTTTGGGCTGGGCAACAATAGGGGGTGGTCGAAGTCTGAAATTTATCCCCGCTCATTTTGAGCGATTTTCTCCCAAGGCATCATTTTCACTGTTTCATGCCTCACAATCTCCTTCGTTACTCATCCATTTTGAACGGTTCTTGTCTCCGTGTACCACTTATGGGATGGGTAACAATAGGGTGTGGTCGAAGTCCGAATTTCTCTCCGCTCATTTCGAGCGATTTTCTCCCAAGGCATCATTTTTACTGTTTCATGCCTCTCAATCTCCTTCGTTACTCATCCGTTTCGAACGGTACACGTCTCCTTGTATCACTTTTGGGCTGGGGCAACAATAGGGGGTGGTCGAAGTCTGAATTTATCTCCGCTCATTTTGAGCGATTTTCTCCCAAGGCATCATTTTCACTATTTCTTGCCTCTCAATCTCCTTCGTTACTCATCCGTTTCGAACGGTTCTCGATTCTTTGTAACACTTATGGGATGGATAACAATAGGGGGTGGTCGAAGTCCGAATTTCTCTCCGCTCATTTCGAGTGATTTTCTCCCAAGGCATCATTTTCACTGTTTCATGCCTCTCAATCTCCTTCGTTACTCATCTGTTTCGAACGGTTCTCATCTCCTTGTAACACTAATGGGACGGGTAACAATAGGGGTGGTCGAAGTCCGAATTTCTCTCGGCTCATTTCGAGCGATTTTCTCCTAAGGCATCATTTTCACTATTTCTTGCCTCTCAATCTCCTTCGTTACTCATTCGTTTCGAACGGTACAACCTCTCCTTGTATCAGTTTGGGCTGGGCAACAATAGGGGGTGGTCGAAGTCTGAATTTATCTCCGCTCATTTTGAGCGATTTTCTCCCAAGGCATCATTTTCACTATTTCTTGCCTCTCAATCTCCTTCGTTACTCATGCGTTTTGAACGGTTCTTGTCTCCTTGTACCACTTATGGGATGGGTAACAATAGGGTGTGGTCGAAGTCCGAATTTCTCTCCGCTCATTTCGAGCGATTTTCTCCCAAGGCATCATTTTTTACTGTTTCATGCCTCTCAATATCCTTCGTTACTCATTCGTTTCGAACGGTACACGTCTCCTTGTATCACTTTTGGGCTGGGCAACAATAGGGGGCGGTCGAAGTCTGAATTTATCTCCGCTCATTTTGAGCGATTTTCTCCCAAGGCATCATTTTCACTATTTCTTGCCTCTCAATCTCCTTCGTTACTCATACGTTTCGAACGGTTCTCGATTCTTTGTAACACTTATGGATGGATAACAATAGGGGGTGGTCGAAGTCCGAATTTCTCTCCGCTCATTTCGAGCGATTTTCTCCCAAGGCATCATTTTCACGTTTCATGTCTCACAATCTCCTTCGTTACTCATGCGTTTTGAACGGTTCTTGTCTCCTTGTAACACTTATGGGATGGGTAACAATAGGGTGTGGTCGAAAGTCCGAATTTCTCTCCGCTCATTTCGAGTGATTTTCTCCCAAGGCATCATTTTTACTGTTTCTTGCCTCTCAATCTACTTCGTTTACTCATCCATTTCGAACGGTACACATCTCCTTGTATCACTTTTGGGCTGGGCAACAATAGGGGGTGGTCGAAGTCTGAATTTATCCCCGTCATTTTGAGCGATTTTCTCCCAAGGCATCATTTTCACTGTTTCATGCCTCACAATCTCCTTCGTTACTCATCCATTTTGAACGGTTCTTGTCTCCGTGTACCACTTATGGGATGGGTAACAATAGGGTGTGGTCGAAGTCCGAATTTCTCTCCGCTCATTTCGAGCGATTTTCTCCCAAGGCATCATTTTTTACTGTTTCATGCCTCTCAATCTCCTTCGTTACTCATCCGTTTCGAACGGTACACGTCTCCTTGTATCACTTTTGGGCTGGGCAACAATAGGGGGTGGTCGAAGTCTGAATTTATCTCCGCTCATTTTGAGCGATTTTCTCCCAAGGCATCATTTTCACTATTTCATGCCTCTCAATCTCCTTCGTTACTCATCCGTTTCGAACGGTTCTCGATTCTTTGTAACACTTATGGGATGGATAACAATAGGGGGTGGTCGAAGTCCGAATTTCTCTCCGCTCATTTCGAGTGATTTTCTCCCAAGGCATCATTTTCACTGTTTCATGCCTCTCAATCTCCTTCGTTACTCATCTGTTTCGAACGGTTCTCATCTCCTTGTAACACTAATGGGACGGGGTAACAATAGGGGGTGGTCGAAGTCCGAATTTATCCCCGCTCATTTTGAGCGATTTTCTCCCAAGGCATCATTTTCACTGTTTCATGCCTCACAATCTCCTTCGTTACTCATTCGTTTCGAACGGTTCTTGTCTCCGTGTACCACTTATGGGATGGGTAACAATAGGGTGTGGTCGAAGTCCGAATTTCTCTCCGCTCATTTCGAGCGATTTTCTCCCAAGGCATCATTTTTTACTGTTTCATGCCTCTCAATCTCCTTCGTTACTCATCCGTTTCGAACGGTACACGTCTCCTTGTATCACTTTTGGGCTGGGCAACAATAGGGGGTGGTCGAAGTCTGAATTTATCTCCGCTCATTTTGAGCGATTTTCTCCCAAGGCATCATTTCACTGTTTCATGCCCACAATCTCCTTCGTTACTCATCCATTTTGAACGGTTCTTGTCTCCGTGTACCACTTATGGATGGGTAACAATAGGGTGTGGTCGAAGTCCGAATTCTCTCCGCTCATTTCGAGTGATTTTCTCCCAAGGCATCATTTTTACTGTTTCTTGCCTCTCAATCTACTTCGTTTACTCATCCATTTCGAACGGTACACATCTCCTTGTATCACTTTGGGCTGGGCAACAATAGGGGTGGTCGAAGTCTGAATTTATCCCCGCTCATTTTGAGCGATTTTCTCCCAAGGCATCATTTTCACTGTTTCATGCCTCACAATCTCCTTCGTTACTCATCCATTTTGAACGGTTCTTGTCTCCGTGTACCACTTATGGGATGGGTACAATAGGGTTGGTCGAAGTCCGAATTTCTCTCCGCTCATTTCGAGCAATTTTCTCCGAAGGCATCATTTCACTGTTTCATGCCTCTCAATCTCCTCGTTACTCATCTGTTTCGATCGGTTCTATTCTCCTTGTAACATAATGGGACGGCGTAACAATAGGGGTGGTCGAAGTCCGAATTTCTTCTCGGCTCATTCGAGCGATTTCTCCAAGGCATCACTTTCACTGTTCTTGCCTCTCAATCTCCTTCGTTACTCATCCGTTTGAATGGTTTTTGTCTCCTTGTAACATCTATGGGGTGGGTAACAATAGGGTGTGGTCGAAGTCTGAATTTATCTCCGCCCTCATTTTCGAGCGATTTTTCTCCCAAGGCATCATTTTCACTATTTCATGCCTCTCAATCTCCTTCGTTACTCATAAGTTTCGAACGGTTCTCGATCTCGTACACTTATGGGATGGTAACAATAGGGGTGTGGTCGAAGTCCGAATTCTCTCCGCTCATTTCGAGCGATTTTCTCCCAAGGCATCATTTTTACTGTTTCATGCCTCTCAATATCCTTCGTTACTCATTCGTTTCGAACGGTTACACGTCTCCTTGTAATCACTTTTGGGCTGGGCAACAATAGGGGGTGGTCGAAGTCTGAATTTATCTCCGCTCATTTGAGCGATTTTCTCCCAAGGCATCATTTTCACTATTTCTTGCCTCTCAATCTCCTTCGTTACTCATACGGTTCGAACGGTTCTCGTTCTTTGTAACACTTATGGGATGGATAACAATAGGGGTGGTCGAAGTCCGAATTTCTCTCCGCTCATTTCGAGCGATTTTCTCCCAAGGCATCATTTTCACTGTTTCATGTCTCACAATCTCCTTCGTTACTCATGCGTTTTGAACGGTTCTCTGTCTCCTTGTAACACTTATGGGATGGGTAACAATAGGGTGTGGTCGAAGTCCGAATTTCTCTCCGCTCATTTCGAGTGATTTTCTCCCAAGGCATCATTTTACTGTTCTTGCCTCTCAATCTACTTCGTTTACTCATCCATTTCGAACGGTACACATCTCCTTGTATCACTTTTGGGCTGGGCAACAATAGGGGGTGGTCGAAGTCTGAATTTATCCCCGCTCATTTTGAGCGATTTTCTCCCAAGGCATCATTTCACTGTTTCATGCCTCACAATCTCCTTCGTTACTCATCCATTTTGAACGGTTCTTGTCTCCGTGTACCACTTATGGGATGGGTAACAATAGGGTGTGGTCGAAGTCGAATTTCTCTCCGCTCATTTCGAGCGATTTTCTCCCAAGGCATCATTTTTACTGTTTCATGCCTCTCAATCTCCTTCGTTACTCATCCGTTTCGAACGGTACACGTCTCCTTGTATCACTTTTGGGCTGGGCAACAATAGGGGGTGGTCGAAGTCTGAATTTATCTCCGCTCATTTTGAGCGATTTTCTCCCAAGGCATCATTTTCACTATTTCTTGCCTCTCAATCTCCTTCGTTACTCATCCGTTTCGAACGGTTCTCGATTCTTTGTAACACTTATGGGATGGATAACAATAGGGGTGGTCGAAGTCCGAATTTCTCTCCGCTCATTTCGAGTGATTTTCTCCCAAGGCATCATTTTCACTGTTTCATGCCTCCAATCTCTTCGTTTCTCATCTGTTTCGAACGGTTCTCATCTCCTTGTAACACTAATGGACGGGTAACAATAGGGGGTGGTCGAAGTCCGAATTCTCTCGCTCATTTCGAGCGATTTTCTCCTAAGGCATCATTTTCACTATTTCTTGGCCTCTCAATCTCCTTCGTTACTCATTCGTTTCGAACGGTACACTCTCCTTGTATCAGTTTTGGGCTGGGCAACAATAGGGGGTGGTCGAAGTCTGAATTTATCTCCGCTCATTTTGAGCGATTTTCTCCCAAGGCATCATTTTCACTATTTCTGCGCCTCTCAATCTCCTTCGTTACTCATGCGTTTTTGACGGTTTCTTGTCCCTTGTACACTTATGGGATGGGTAACAATAGGGTGTGGTCGAAGTCCGAATTTCTCTCCGCTCATTTCGAGCGATTTTCTCCCAAGGCATCATTTTTTACTATTTCTTGCCTCTCAATCTCCTTCGTTACTCATCCGTTTCGAACGGTACACGTCTCCTTGTATCACTTTTGGGCTGGGCAACAATAGGGGGTGGTCGAAGTCTGAATTTATCTCCGCTCATTTTGAGCGATTTTCTCCCAAGGCATCATTTTCACTATTTCTTGCCTCTCAATCTCCTTCGTTACTCATACGTTTCGAACGGTTCTCGATTCTTTGTAACACTTATGGGATGGATAACAATAGGGGGTGGTCGAAGTCCGAATTTCTCTCCGCTCATTTCGAGCGATTTTCTCCCAAGGCATCATTTTCACTGTTTCATGTCTCACAATCTCCTTCGTTACTCATGCGTTTTGAACGGTTCTTGTCTCCTTGTAACACTTATGGGATGGGTAACAATAGGGTGTGGTCGAAGTCCGAATTTCTCTCCGCTCATTTCGAGTGATTTTCTCCCAAGGCATCATTTTTACTGTTTCTTGCCTCTCAATCTACTTCGTTTACTCATCCATTTCGAACGGTACACATCTCCTTGTATCACTTTTGGGCTGGGCAACAATAGGGGGTGGTCGAAGTCTGAATTTATCCCCGCTCATTTTGAGCGATTTTCTCCCAAGGCATCATTTTCACTGTTTCATGCCTCACAATCTCCTTCGTTACTCATCCATTTTGAACGGTTCTTGTCTCCGTGTACCACTTATGGGATGGGTAACAATAGGGTGTGGTCGAAGTCCGAATTTCTCTCCGCTCATTTCGAGCGATTTTCTCCCAAGGCATCATTTTTTACTGTTTCATGCCTCTCAATCTCCTTCGTTACTCATCCGTTTCGAACGGTACACGTCTCCTTGTATCACTTTTGGGCTGGGCAACAATAGGGGGTGGTCGAAGTCTGAATTTATCTCCGCTCATTTTGAGCGATTTTCTCCCAAGGCATCATTTTCACTGTTTCATGCCTCACAATCTCCTTCGTTACTCATCCATTTTGAACGGTTCTTGTCTCCGTGTACCACTTATGGGATGGGTAACAATAGGGTGTGGTCGAAGTCCGAATTTCTCTCCGCTCATTTCGAGTGATTTTCTCCCAAGGCATCATTTTTACTGTTTCTTGCCTCTCAATCTACTTCGTTTACTCATCCATTTCGAACGGTACACATCTCCTTGTATCACTTTTGGGCTGGGCAACAATAGGGGGTGGTCGAAGTCTGAATTTATCCCCGCTCATTTTGAGCGATTTTCTCCCAAGGCATCATTTTCACTGTTTCATGCCTCACAATCTCCTTCGTTACTCATCCATTTTGAACGGTTCTTGTCTCCGTGTACCACTTATGGGATGGGTAACAATAGGGTGTGGTCGAAGTCCGAATTTCTCTCCGCTCATTTCGAGCAATTTTCTCCCAAGGCATCATTTTTTACTGTTTCATGCCTCTCAATCTCCTTCGTTACTCATCCGTTTCGAACGGTACACGTCTCCTTGTATCACTTTTGGGCTGGGCAACAATAGGGGGTGGTCGAAGTCTGAATTTATCTCCGCTCATTTTGAGCGATTTTCTCCCAAGGCATCATTTTCACTATTTCTTGCCTCTCAATCTCCTTCGTTACTCATCCGTATCGAACGGTACACGTCTCCTTGTATCAGTTTTGGGCTGGGCAACAATAGGGGGTGGTCGAAGTCTGAATTTATCTCCGCTCATTTTGAGCGATTTTCTCCCAAGGCATCATTTTCACTGTTTCTTGCCTCTCAATCTCCTTCGTTACTCATGCGTTTTGAACGGTTCTTGTCTCCTTGTACCACTTATGGGATGGGTAACAATAGGGTGTGGTCGAAGTCCGAATTTCTCTCCGCTCATTTCGAGCGATTTTCTCCCAAGGCATCATTTTTTACTGTTTCATGCCTCTCAATATCCTTCGTTACTCATTCGTTTCGAACGGTACACGTCTCCTTGTATCACTTTTGGGCTGGGCAACAATAGGGGGTGGTCGAAGTCTGAATTTATCTCCGCTCATTTTGAGCGATTTTTCTCCCAAGGCATCATTTTCACTATTTCTTGCCTCTCAATCTCCTTCGTTACTCATACGGTTCGAACGGTTCTCGATTCTTTGTAACACTTATGGGATGGATAACAATAGGGGGTGGTCGAAGTCCGAATTTCTCTCCGCTCATTTCGAGCGATTTTCTCCCAAGGCATCATTTTCACTGTTTCATGTCTCACAATCTCCTTCGTTACTCATGCGTTTTGAACGGTTCTTGTCTCCTTGTAACACTTATGGGATGGGTAACAATAGGGTGTGGTCGAAGTCCGAATTTCTCTCCGCTCATTTCGAGTGATTTTCTCCCAAGGCATCATTTTTACTGTTTCTTGCCTCTCAATCTACTTCGTTTACTCATCCATTTCGAACGGTACACATCTCCTTGTATCACTTTTGGGCTGGGCAACAATAGGGGGTGGTCGAAGTCTGAATTTATCCCCGCTCATTTTGAGCGATTTTCTCCCAAGGCATCATTTTCACTGTTTCATGCCTCACAATCTCCTTCGTTACTCATCCATTTTGAACGGTTCTTGTCTCCGTGTACCACTTATGGGATGGGTAACAATAGGGTGTGGTCGAAGTCCGAATTTCTCTCCGCTCATTTCGAGCGATTTTCTCCCAAGGCATCATTTTTTACTGTTTCATGCCTCTCAATCTCCTTCGTTACTCATCCGTTTCGAACGGTACACGTCTCCTTGTATCACTTTTGGGCTGGGCAACAATAGGGGGTGGTCGAAGTCTGAATTTATCTCCGCTCATTTTGAGCGATTTTCTCCCAAGGCATCATTTTCACTATTTCTTGCCTCTCAATCTCCTTCGTTACTCATCCGTTTCGAACGGTTCTCGATTCTTTGTAACACTTATGGGATGGATAACAATAGGGGGTGGTCGAAGTCCGAATTTCTCTCCGCTCATTTCGAGTGATTTTCTCCCAAGGCATCATTTTCACTGTTTCATGCCTCTCAATCTCCTTCGTTACTCATCTGTTTCGAACGGTTCTCATCTCCTTGTAACACTAATGGGACGGGGTAACAATAGGGGGTGGTCGAAGTCCGAATTTCTCTCGGCTCATTTCGAGCGATTTTCTCCTAAGGCATCATTTTCACTATTTCTTGCCTCTCAATCTCCTTCGTTACTCATTCGTTTCGAACGGTACACCTCTCCTTGTATCAGTTTTGGGCTGGGCAACAATAGGGGGTGGTCGAAGTCTGAATTTATCTCCGCTCATTTTGAGCGATTTTCTCCCAAGGCATCATTTTCACTATTTCTTGCCTCTCAATCTCCTTCGTTACTCATGCGTTTTGAACGGTTCTTGTCTCCTTGTACCACTTATGGGATGGGTAACAATAGGGTGTGGTCGAAGTCCGAATTTCTCTCCGCTCATTTCGAGCGATTTTCTCCCAAGGCATCATTTTTTACTATTTCTTGCCTCTCAATCTCCTTCGTTACTCATCCGTTTCGAACGGTACACGTCTCCTTGTATCACTTTTGGGCTGGGCAACAATAGGGGGTGGTCGAAGTCTGAATTTATCTCCGCTCATTTTGAGCGATTTTCTCCCAAGGCATCATTTTCACTATTTCTTGCCTCTCAATCTCCTTCGTTACTCATACGTTTCGAACGGTTCTCGATTCTTTGTAACACTTATGGGATGGATAACAATAGGGGGTGGTCGAAGTCCGAATTTCTCTCCGCTCATTTCGAGCGATTTTCTCCCAAGGCATCATTTTCACTGTTTCATGTCTCACAATCTCCTTCGTTACTCATGCGTTTTGAACGGTTCTTGTCTCCTTGTAACACTTATGGGATGGGTAACAATAGGGTGTGGTCGAAGTCCGAATTTCTCTCCGCTCATTTCGAGTGATTTTCTCCCAAGGCATCATTTTTACTGTTTCTTGCCTCTCAATCTACTTCGTTTACTCATCCATTCGAACGGTACACATCTCCTTGTATCACTTTTGGGCTGGGCAACAATAGGGGGTGGTCGAAGTCTGAATTTATCCCCGCTCATTTTGAGCGATTTTCTCCCAAGGCATCATTTTCACTGTTTCATGCCTCACAATCTCCTTCGTTACTCATCCATTTTGAACGGTTCTTGTCTCCGTGTACCACTTATGGGATGGGTAACAATAGGGTGTGGTCGAAGTCCGAATTTCTCTCCGCTCATTTCGAGCGATTTTCTCCCAAGGCATCATTTTTTACTGTTTCATGCCTCTCAATCTCCTTCGTTACTCATCCGTTTCGAACGGTACACGTCTCCTTGTATCACTTTTGGGCTGGGCAACAATAGGGGGTGGTCGAAGTCTGAATTTATCTCCGCTCATTTTGAGCGATTTTCTCCCAAGGCATCATTTTCACTGTTTCATGCCTCACAATCTCCTTCGTTACTCATCCATTTTGAACGGTTCTTGTCTCCGTGTACCACTTATGGGATGGGTAACAATAGGGTGTGGTCGAAGTCCGAATTTCTCTCCGCTCATTTCGAGTGATTTTCTCCCAAGGCATCATTTTTACTGTTTCTTGCCTCTCAATCTACTTCGTTACTCATCCATTTCGAACGGTACACATCTCCTTGTATCACTTTTGGGCTGGGCAACAATAGGGGGTGGTCGAAGTCTGAATTTATCCCCGCTCATTTGAGCGATTTTCTCCCAAGGCATCATTTTCACTGTTTCATGCCTCACAATCTCCTTCGTTACTCATCCATTTTGAACGGTTCTTGTCTCCGTGTACCACTTATGGGATGGGTAACAATAGGGTGTGGTCGAAGTCCGAATTTCTCTCCGCTCATTTCGAGCAATTTTCTCCCAAGGCATCATTTTTTACTGTTTCATGCCTCTCAATCTCCTTCGTTACTCATCCGTTTCGAACGGTACACGTCTCCTTGTATCACTTTTGGGCTGGGCAACAATAGGGGGTGGTCGAAGTCTGAATTTATCTCCGCTCATTTTGAGCGATTTTCTCCCAAGGCATCATTTTCACTATTTCTTGCCTCTCAATCTCCTTCGTTACTCATCCGTATCGAACGGTACACGTCTCCTTGTATCAGTTTTGGGCTGGGCAACAATAGGGGGTGGTCGAAGTCTGAATTTATCTCCGCTCATTTTGAGCGATTTTCTCCCAAGGCATCATTTTCACTGTTTCTTGCCTCTCAATCTCCTTCGTTACTCATGCGTTTTGAACGGTTCTTGTCTCCTTGTACCACTTATGGGATGGGTAACAATAGGGTGTGGTCGAAGTCCGAATTTCTCTCCGCTCATTTCGAGCGATTTTCTCCCAAGGCATCATTTTTTACTGTTTCATGCCTCTCAATATCCTTCGTTACTCATTCGTTTCGAACGGTACACGTCTCCTTGTATCACTTTTGGGCTGGGCAACAATAGGGGGTGGTCGAAGTCTGAATTTATCTCCGCTCATTTTGAGCGATTTTTCTCCAAGGCATCATTTTCACTATTTCTTGCCTCTCAATCTCCTTCGTTACTCATACGGTTCGAACGGTTCTCGATTCTTTGTAACACTTATGGGATGGATAACAATAGGGGGTGGTCGAAGTCCGAATTTCTCTCCGCTCATTTCGAGCGATTTTCTCCCAAGGCATCATTTTCACTGTTTCATGTCTCACAATCTCCTTCGTTACTCATGCGTTTTGAACGGTTCTTGTCTCCTTGTAACACTTATGGGATGGGTAACAATAGGGTGTGGTCGAAGTCCGAATTTCTCTCCGCTCATTTCGAGTGATTTTCTCCCAAGGCATCATTTTTACTGTTTCTTGCCTCTCAATCTACTTCGTTTACTCATCCATTTCGAACGGTACACATCTCCTTGTATCACTTTGGGCTGGGCAACAATAGGGGGTGGTCGAAGTCTGAATTTATCCCCGCTCATTTTGAGCGATTTTCTCCCAAGGCATCATTTTCACTGTTTCATGCCTCACAATCTCCTTCGTTACTCATCCATTTTGAACGGTTCTTGTCTCCGTGTACCACTTATGGATGGGTAACAATAGGGTGTGGTCGAAGTCCGAATTTCTCTCCGCTCATTTCGAGCGATTTTCTCCCAAGGCATCATTTTTTACTGTTTCATGCCTCTCAATCTCCTTCGTTACTCATCCGTTTCGAACGGTACACGTCTCCTTGTATCACTTTTGGGCTGGGCAACAATAGGGGGTGGTCGAAGTCTGAATTTATCTCCGCTCATTTTGAGCGATTTTCTCCCAAGGCATCATTTTCACTATTTCTTGCCTCTCAATCTCCTTCGTTACTCATCCGTTTCGAACGGTTCTCGATTCTTTGTAACACTTATGGGATGGATAACAATAGGGGGTGGTCGAAGTCCGAATTTCTCTCCGCTCATTTCGAGTGATTTTCTCCCAAGGCATCATTTTCACTGTTTCATGCCTCTCAATCTCCTTCGTTACTCATCTGTTTCGAACGGTTCTCATCTCCTTGTAACACTAATGGGACGGGGGTAACAATAGGGGGTGGTCGAAGTCCGAATTTCTCTCGGCTCATTTCGAGCGATTTTCTCCTAAGGCATCATTTTCACTATTTCTTGCCTCTCAATCTCCTTCGTTACTCATTCGTTTCGAACGGTACACCTCTCCTTGTATCAGTTTTGGGCTGGGCAACAATAGGGGGTGGTCGAAGTCTGAATTTATCTCCGCTCATTTTGAGCGATTTTCTCCCAAGGCATCATTTTCACTATTTCTTGCCTCTCAATCTCCTTCGTTACTCATGCGTTTTGAACGGTTCTTGTCTCCTTGTACCACTTATGGGATGGGTAACAATAGGGTGTGGTCGAAGTCCGAATTTCTCTCCGCTCATTTCGAGCGATTTTCTCCCAAGGCATCATTTTTTACTATTTCTTGCCTCTCAATCTCCTTCGTTACTCATCCGTTTCGAACGGTACACGTCTCCTTGTATCACTTTTGGGCTGGGCAACAATAGGGGGTGGTCGAAGTCTGAATTTATCTCCGCTCATTTTGAGCGATTTTCTCCCAAGGCATCATTTTCACTATTTCTTGCCTCTCAATCTCCTTCGTTACTCATACGTTTCGAACGGTTCTCGATTCTTTGTAACACTTATGGGATGGATAACAATAGGGGGTGGTCGAAGTCCGAATTTCTCTCCGCTCATTTCGAGCGATTTTCTTCTCCAAGGCATCATTTTCACTGTTTCATGTCTCACAATCTCCTTCGTTACTCATGCGTTTTGAACGGTTCTTGTCTTTGTAACACTTATGGGATGGGTAACAATAGGGTGGTCGAAGTCCGAATTTCTCTCCGCTCATTTCGAGGATTTTCTCCCAAGGCATCATTTTACTGTTCTTGCCTCTCAATCTATTCGTTACTCATCCAGTTTCGAACGGTACACATCTCCTTGTATCACTTTGGGCTGGGCAACAATAGGGGTGGTCGAAGTCTGAATTTATCCCGCTCATTTTGAGCGATTTTCTCCCAAGGCATCATTTTCCACTGTTTCATGCCTCACAATCTCCTTCGTACTCATCCAGTTTGAACGGTTCTTGTCTCCGTGTAACACTTATGGGATGGGTAACAATAGGGTGTGGTCGAAGTCCGAATTTCTCTCCGCTCATTTCGAGCGATTTTCTCCCAAGGCATCATTTTTTACTGTTTCATGCCTCTCAATCTCCTTCGTTACTCATCCGTTTTCGAACGGTACACGTCTCCTTGTATCACTTTTGGGCTGGGCACAATAGGGGGTGGTCGAAGTCTGAATTTATCTCCGCTCATTTTGAGCGATTTTATCCCAAGGCATCATTTTCACTATTTCATGCCTCTCAATCTCCTTCGTTACTCATCCGTTTCGAACGGTTCTCGATCTTTGTAACACTTATGGGATGATAACAATAGGGGGTGGTCGAAGTCCGAATTTCTCTCCGCTCATTTCGAGTGATTTCTCCCAAGGCATCATTTTCACTGTTTCATGCCTCTCAATCTCCTTCGTTACTCATCTGTTTCGAACGGTTCTCATCTCCTTGTAACACTAATGGGACGGGGTAACAATAGGGGGTGGTCGAAAGTCCGAATTTATCCCCGCTCATTTTGAGCGATTTTCTCCCAAGGCATCATTTTCACTGTTTCATGCCTCACAATCTCCTTCGTTACTCATTCGTTTCGAACGGTTCTTGTCTCCGTGTACCACTTATGGGATGGGGTAACAATAGGGTGTGTCGAAGTCCGAATTTCTCTCCGCTCATTTCGAGCGATTTTCTCCAAGGCATCATTTTTACTGTTTCATGCCTCTCAATCTCCTTCGTTACTCATCCGTTTCGAACGGTACACGTCTCCTTGTATCACTTTTGGGCTGGGCAACAATAGGGGGTGGTCGAAGTCTGAATTTATCTCCGCTCATTTGAGCGATTTTCTCCCAAGCATCATTTTCACTATTTCTTGCCTCTCAATCTCCTTCGTTACTCATCCGTTTCGAACGGTTCTCAATTCTTTGTAACACTTATGGGATGGATAACAATAGGGGGTGGTCGAAGTCCGAATTTCTCTCCGCTAATTTCGAGTATTTTCTCCCAAGGCATCATTTTCACTGTTTCTGCCTCTCAATCTCCTTCGTTACTCATCTGTTTCGAACGGTTCTCATCTCCTGTAACACTTGGGCGGGTAACAATAGGGGTGGTCGAAGTCCGAATTTATCTCCGGCTCATTTGAGCGATTTTCTCCAAGGCATCATTTTCACTATTTCTGCCTCTCAATCCCTTCGTTACTCATTCGTTTCGAACGGTTCACGTCTCCTTGTATACTTTTGGGGGGCAACAATAGGGGGTGGTCGAAGTCCGAATTTCTCCGCTCATTTTGAGCGATTTCTCCCAAGGCATCATTTTCACTATTTCTTGCCTCTCAATCTCCTTCGTTACTCATACATTTCGAACGGTTCTCGATTCTTTGTAACACTTATGGATGGATAACAATAGGGGGTGGTCGAAGTCCGAATTTCTCTCGCTCATTTCGAGCGATTTTCTCCAAGGCATCATTTTCACTTTTTCATGCCTCTCAATCTCCTTCGTTACTCATCCGTTGAACGGTTCTCGTCTCCTTGTAACATATGGGATGGGTAACAATAGGGGTGGTCGACGTCCAATTTCT
>LSBG02000297.1:524885-549251 GCA_001642375.2 Mentha longifolia
ACCGTTCAAAACGATGAGTAACGAAGGAGATTGTGAGACATGAAACAGTGAAAATGATGCCTTGGGAGAAAATCGCTCGAAAATGAGCGGAGCGAGAAATTCGGACTTCGACCCCCCTATTGTTATCATCCCAAGTGTTACAAAGAATCGAGAACCGTTCGAACGTATGAGTACGAAGGAGATTGAGAGCAGAAATAGTGGAAAATGATGCTGCTTGGGAGAAAATCGCTCAAAATGAGCGGGATAAATTCAGACTTCGACCACCCCCTATTGTTGCCCAGGCCCAAAAGTGATACCAAGGAGACGTGTACCGTTCGAAACGAAATAGACGTACGTAAGAGGATATTGAGAAGGCATGAAACAGTAAAAAAAATGATGCCTTGGGAGAGAAAATCTGCTCGAAATGAGAGGAGAGAAATTCGGACTTCGACCACACCCTATTGTTACCCATCCCATAAGTGTACAAGGAGACAAGAACCCGTTCAAAAACGATGAAGTAACGAAGGGAGATTGAGAGGCAAAGAAACAGTGAAATGATGCCTGGGAGAAAATCCTCAAAATGAGCGGAGATAAAATTCAAGACTTCGACCCACCCCCTAGTGTTGCCAGCCCCAAAAACTGATACAAGGAGACTTGTACCGTTCGATACGGATGAGTAACGAAGGAGATTGAGAGGCAAAGAAATATGTGAAATGATGCCTTGGAGAAATCGCTCAAATGAGCGAGATAAATCAGACTTCGACCACCCCCTATTGTTGCCCAGCCCAAAAGTGATACAAGGAGACGTGTACGTTCGAAACGGATGAGTAACGAAGGAGATTGAGAGCATGAACAGTAAATAAAATGATGCCTTGGGAGAAAATTGCTCGAAATGAGCGGAGAGAAATTCGGACTTCGACCACACCCTATTGTTACCCATCCCATAAGTGGTACACGGAGACAAGAACCGTTCAAAATGGATGAGTAACGAAGGAGATTGTGAGGCATGAAACAGTGAAAATGATGCCTTGGGAGAAAATCGCTCAAAATGAGCGGGGATAAATTCAGACTTCGACCACCCCCTATTGTTGCCCAGCCCAAAAGTGATACAAGGAGATGTGTACCGTTCGAAATGGATGAGTAAACGAAGTAGATTGAGAGGCAAGAAACAGTAAAAATGATGCCTTGGGAGAAAATCACTCGAAATGAGCGGAGAGAAATTCGGACTTCGACCACACCCTATTGTTACCCATCCCATAAGTGGTACACGGAGACAAGAACCGTTCAAAATGGATGAGTAACGAAGGAGATTGTGAGCATGAAACAGTGAAAATGATGCCTTGGGAGAAAATCGCTCAAATGAGCGGAGATAAATTCAGACTTCGACCACCCCCTATTGTTGCCCAGCCCAAAAGTGATACAAGGAGACGTGTACCGTTCGAAACGGATGAGTAACGAGGAGATTGAGAGGCATGAAACAGTAAAAAATGATGCCTTGGGAGAAAATCGCTCGAAATGAGCGGAGAGAAATTCGGACTTCGACCACACCCTATTGTTACCCATCCCATAAGTGGTACACGGAGACAAGAACCGTTCGAAACGAATGAGTAACGAAGGAGATTGTGAGGCATGAAACAGTGAAAATGATGCCTTGGGAGAAAATCGCTCAAAATGAGCGGGGATAAATTCGGACTTCGACCACCCCCTATTGTTACCCGTCCCATTAGTGTTACAAGGAGATGAGAACCGTTCGAAACAGATGAGTAACGAAGGAGATTGAGAGGCATGAAACAGTGAAAATGATGCCTTGGGAGAAAATCACTCGAAATGAGCGGAGAGAAATTCGGACTTCGACCACCCCCTATTGTTATCCATCCCATAAGTGTTACAAAGAATCGAGAACCGTTCGAAACGGATGAGTAACGAAGGAGATTGAGAGGCATGAAATAGTGAAAATGATGCCTTGGGAGAAAATCGCTCAAAATGAGCGGAGATAAATTCAGACTTCGACCACCCCCTATTGTTGCCCAGCCCAAAAGTGATACAAGGAGACGTGTACCGTTCGAAACGGATGAGTAACGAAGGAGATTGAGAGGCATGAAACAGTAAAAAATGATGCCTTGGGAGAAAATCGCTCGAAATGAGCGGAGAGAAATTCGGACTTCGACCACACCCTATTGTTACCCATCCCATAAGTGGTACACGGAGACAAGAACCGTTCAAAATGGATGAGTAACGAAGGAGATTGTGAGGCATGAAACAGTGAAAATGATGCCTTGGGAGAAAATCGCTCAAAATGAACGGGGATAAATTCAGACTTCGACCACCCCCTATTGTTGCCCAGCCCAAAAGTGATACAAGGAGATGTGTACCGTTCGAAATGGATGAGTAAACGAAGTAGATTGAGAGGCAAGAAACAGTAAAAATGATGCCTTGGGAGAAAATCACTCGAAATGAGCGGAGAGAAATTCGGACTTCGACCACACCCTATTGTTACCCATCCCATAAGTGTTACAAGGAGACAAGAACCGTTCAAAACGCATGAGTAACGAAGGAGATTGTGAGACATGAAACAGTGAAAATGATGCCTTGGGAGAAAATCGCTCGAAATGAGCGGAGAGAAATTCGGACTTCGACCACCCCCTATTGTTATCCATCCCATAAGTGTTACAAAGAATCGAGAACCGTTCGAAACGTATGAGTAACGAAGGAGATTGAGAGGCAAGAAATAGTGAAAATGATGCCTTGGGAGAAAATCGCTCAAAATGAGCGGAGATAAATTCAGACTTCGACCGCCCCCTATTGTTGCCCAGCCCAAAAGTGATACAAGGAGACGTGTACCGTTCGAAACGAATGAGTAACGAAGGATATTGAGAGGCATGAAACAGTAAAAAATGATGCCTTGGGAGAAAATCGCTCGAAATGAGCGGAGAGAAATTCGGACTTCGACCACACCCTATTGTTACCCATCCCATAAGTGGTACAAGGAGACAAGAACCGTTCAAAACGCATGAGTAACGAAGGAGATTGAGAGGCAAGAAATAGTGAAAATGATGCCTTGGGAGAAAATCGCTCAAAATGAGCGGAGATAAATTCAGACTTCGACCACCCCCTATTGTTGCCCAGCCCAAAACTGATACAAGGAGAGGTGTACCGTTCGAAACGAATGAGTAACGAAGGAGATTGAGAGGCAAGAAATAGTGAAAATGATGCCTTAGGAGAAAATCGCTCGAAATGAGCCGAGAGAAATTCGGACTTCGACCACCCCCTATTGTTACCCCGTCCCATTAGTGTTACAAGGAGATGAGAACCGTTCGAAACAGATGAGTAACGAAGGAGATTGAGAGGCATGAAACAGTGAAAATGATGCCTTGGGAGAAAATCACTCGAAATGAGCGGAGAGAAATTCGGACTTCGACCACCCCCTATTGTTATCCATCCCATAAGTGTTACAAAGAATCGAGAACCGTTCGAAACGGATGAGTAACGAAGGAGATTGAGAGGCAAGAAATAGTGAAAATGATGCCTTGGGAGAAAATCGCTCAAAATGAGCGGAGATAAATTCAGACTTCGACCACCCCCTATTGTTGCCCAGCCCAAAAGTGATACAAGGAGACGTGTACCGTTCGAAACGGATGAGTAACGAAGGAGATTGAGAGGCATGAAACAGTAAAAAATGATGCCTTGGGAGAAAATCGCTCGAAATGAGCGGAGAGAAATTCGGACTTCGACCACACCCTATTGTTACCCATCCCATAAGTGGTACACGGAGACAAGAACCGTTCAAAATGGATGAGTAACGAAGGAGATTGTGAGGCATGAAACAGTGAAAATGATGCCTTGGGAGAAAATCGCTCAAAATGAGCGGGGATAAATTCAGACTTCGACCACCCCCTATTGTTGCCCAGCCCAAAAGTGATACAAGGAGATGTGTACCGTTCGAAATGGATGAGTAAACGAAGTAGATTGAGAGGCAAGAAACAGTAAAAATGATGCCTTGGGAGAAAATCACTCGAAATGAGCGGAGAGAAATTCGGACTTCGACCACACCCTATTGTTACCCATCCCATAAGTGTTACAAGGAGACAAGAACCGTTCAAAACGCATGAGTAACGAAGGAGATTGTGAGACATGAAACAGTGAAAATGATGCCTTGGGAGAAAATCGCTCGAAATGAGCGGAGAGAAATTCGGACTTCGACCACCCCCTATTGTTATCCATCCCATAAGTGTTACAAAGAATCGAGAACCGTTCGAACCGTATGAGTAACGAAGGAGATTGAGAGGCAAGAAATAGTGAAAATGATGCCTTGGGAGAAAAATCGCTCAAAATGAGCGGAGATAAATTCAGACTTCGACCACCCCCTATTGTTGCCCAGCCCAAAAGTGATACAAGGAGACGTGTACCGTTCGAAACGAATGAGTAACGAAGGATATTGAGAGGCATGAAACAGTAAAAAATGATGCCTTGGGAGAAAATCGCTCGAAATGAGCGGAGAGAAATTCGGACTTCGACCACACCCTATTGTTACCCATCCCATAAGTGGTACAAGGAGACAAGAACCGTTCAAAACGCATGAGTAACGAAGGAGATTGAGAGGCAAGAAACAGTGAAAATGATGCCTTGGGAGAAAATCGCTCAAAATGAGCGGAGATAAATTCAGACTTCGACCACCCCCTATTGTTGCCCAGCCCAAAACTGATACAAGGAGACGTGTACCGTTCGATACGGATGAGTAACGAAGGAGATTGAGAGGCAAGAAATAGTGAAAATGATGCCTTGGGAGAAAATCGCTCAAAATGAGCGGAGATAAATTCAGACTTCGACCACCCCCTATTGTTGCCCAGCCCAAAAGTGATACAAGGAGACGTGTACCGTTCGAAACGGATGAGTAACGAAGGAGATTGAGAGGCATGAAACAGTAAAAAATGATGCCTTGGGAGAAAATTGCTCGAAATGAGCGGAGAGAAATTCGGACTTCGACCACACCCTATTGTTACCCATCCCATAAGTGGTACACGGAGACAAGAACCGTTCAAAATGGATGAGTAACGAAGGAGATTGTGAGGCATGAAACAGTGAAAATGATGCCTTGGGAGAAAATCGCTCAAAATGAGCGGGGATAAATTCAGACTTCGACCACCCCCTATTGTTGCCCAGCCCAAAAGTGATACAAGGAGATGTGTACCGTTCGAAATGGATGAGTAAACGAAGTAGATTGAGAGGCAAGAAACAGTAAAAATGATGCCTTGGGAGAAAATCACTCGAAATGAGCGGAGAGAAATTCGGACTTCGACCACACCCTATTGTTACCCATCCCATAAGTGGTACACGGAGACAAGAACCGTTCAAAATGGATGAGTAACGAAGGAGATTGTGAGGCATGAAACAGTGAAAATGATGCATTGGGAGAAAATCGCTCAAAATGAGCGGAGATAAATTCAGACTTCGACCACCCCCTATTGTTGCCCAGCCCAAAAGTGATACAAGGAGACGTGTACCGTTCGAAACGGATGAGTAACGAAGGAGATTGAGAGGCATGAAACAGTAAAAAATGATGCCTTGGGAGAAAATCGCTCGAAATGAGCGGAGAGAAATTCGGACTTCGACCACACCCTATTGTTACCCATCCCATAAGTGGTACACGGAGACAAGAACCGTTCAAAATGGATGAGTAACGAAGGAGATTGTGAGGCATGAAACAGTGAAAATGATGCCTTGGGAGAAAATCGCTCGAAATGAGCGGAGAGAAATTCGGACTTCGACCACCCCCTATTGTTATCCATCCCATAAGTGTTACAAAGAATCGAGAACCGTTCGAAACGGATGAGTAACGAAGGAGATTGAGAGGCAAGAAATAGTGAAAATGATGCCTTGGGAGAAAATCGCTCGAAATGAGCAGAGATAAATTCGGACTTCGACCACACCCAATTGTTACCCATCCCATAAGTGTTACAACAACATGAGAACCGTTCGAAACAGATAAGTAACGAAGGAGATTGAGAGGCATGAAAAGTGAAAATGATGCCTTGGGAGAAAATCGCTCGAAATGAGCGGAGAGAAATTTGGACTTCGACAACCCCGTATTTTTACCCATCCCATAAGTGTTACAAGGAGACGAGAACCGTTCGAAACGGATGAGTAACGAAGGAGATTGAGAGGCATGAAACAGTGAAAATGATGCCTTGGGAGAAAATCGCTCGAAATGAGCGGAGAGAAATTCGGACTTCGACCACCCCCTATTGTTATCCATCCCATTAGTGTTACAAAGAATCGAGAACCGTTCGAAACGTATGAGTAACGAAGGAGATTGAGAGGCAAGAAATAGTGAAAATGATGCCTTGGGAGAAAATCGCTCAAAATGAGCGGAGATAAATTCAGACTTCGACCACCCCCTATTGTTGCCCAGCCCAAAAGTGATACAAGGAGACGTGTACCGTTCGAAATGGATGAGTAACGAAGGAGATTGAGAGGCATGAAACAGTAAAAAATGATGCCTTGGGAGAAAATCGCTCGAAATGAGCGGAGAGAAATTCGGACTTCGACCACACCCTATTGTTACCCATCCCATAAGTGGTACAAGGAGACAAGAACCGTTCAAAATGGATGAGTAACGAAGGAGATTGTGAGGCATGAAACAGTGAAAATGATGCCTTGGGAGAAAATCGCTCGAAATGAGCGGAGAGAAATTCGGACTTCGACCACCCCCTATTGTTATCCATCCCATAAGTGTTACAAAGAATCGAGAACCGTTCGAAACAGATGAGTAACGAAGGAGATTGAGAGGCAAGAAATAGTGAAAATGATGCCTTGGGAGAAAATCGCTCGAAATGAGCAGAGATAAATTCGGACTTCGACCACACCCTATTGTTACCCATCCCATAAGTGTTACAACGACATGAGAACCGTTCGAAACAGATAAGTAGCGAAGGAGATTGAGAGGCATGAAACAGTGAAAATGATGCCTTGGGAGAAAATCGCTCGAAATGAGCAAAGATAAATTCGGGCTTCGACAACCCCGTATTGTTACCCATCCCATAAGTGTTACAAGGAGACGAGAACCGTTCGAAACGGATGAGTAACGAAGGAGATTGAGAGGCATGAAACAGTGAAAATGATGCCTTGGGAGAAAATCGCTCGAAATGAGCGGAGAGAAATTCGGACTTCGACCACCCCCTATTGTTATCCATCCCATAAGTGTTACAAAGAATCGAGAACCGTTCGAAACAGATGAGTAACGAAGGAGATTGAGAGGCAAGAAATAGTGAAAATGATGCCTTGGGAGAAAATCGCTCAAAATGAGCGGGGATAAATTCAGACTTCGACCAACCCCTATTGTTGCCCAGCCCAAAAGTGATACAAGGAGATGTGTACCGTTCGAAACGGATGAGTAACGAAGGAGATTGAGAGGCATGAAACAGTAAAAAATGATGCCTTGGGAGAAAATCGCTCGAAATGAGCGGAGAGAAATTCGGACTTCGACCACACCCTATTGTTACCCATCCCATAAGTGGTACACGGAGACAAGAACCGTTCAAAATGGATGAGTAACGAAGGAGATTGTGAGGCATGAAACAGTGAAAATGATGCCTTGGGAGAAAATCGCTCGAAATGAGCGGAGAGAAATTCGGACTTCGACCACCCCCTATTGTTATCCATCCCATAAGTGTTACAAAGAATCGAGAACCGTTCGAAACAGATGAGTAACGAAGGAGATTGAGAGGCAAGAAATAGTGAAAATGATGACTTGGGAGAAAATCGCTCGAAATGAGCAGAGATAAATTCGGACATCGACCACACCCTATTGTTACCCATCCCATAAGTGTTACAACGACATGAGAACCGTTCGAAACAAATAAGTAGCGAAGGAGATTGAGAGGCACGAAACAGTGAAAATGATGCCTTGGGAGAAAATCGCTCGAAATGAGCGGAGAGGAATTTGGACTTCGACAACCCGGTATTGTTACCCATCCCATAAGTGTTACAAGGAGACGAGACCCGTTCGAAACGGATGAGTAACGAAGGAGATTGAGAGGCATGAAACAGTGAAAATGATGCCTTGGGAGAAAATCGCTCGAAATAAGCGGAGAGAAATTCGGACTTCGACCACCCCCTATTGTTATCCATCCCATAAGTGTTACAAAGAATCGAGAACCGTTCGAAACGGATGAGTAACGAAGGTGATTGAGAGGCAAGAAATAGTGAAAATGATGCCTTGGGAGAAAATCGCTCAAAATGAGCGGAGATAAATTCAGACTTCGACCACCCCCTATTGTTGCCCAGCCCAAAAGTGATACAAGGAGACGTGTACCGTTCGAAACGGATGAGTAACGAAGGAGATTGAGAGGCAAGAAATAGTAAAAAATGATGCCTTGGGAGAAAATCGCTCGAAATGAGCGGAGAGAAATTCGGACTTCGACCACACCCTATTGTTACCCATCCCATAAGTGTTACAAGGAGACAAGAACCGTTCCAAACGGATGAGTACTGAAGGAGATTGTGAGGCATGAAACAGTGAAAATGATGCCTTGGGAGAAAATCGCTCGAAATGAGCGGAGAGAAATTCGGACTTCGACCAGCCCCTATTGTTATCCATCCCATAAGTGTTACAAAGAATCGAGAACCGTTCGAAACGGATGATTAACGAAGGAGATTGAGAGGCAAGAAATAGTGAAAATGATGCCTTGGGAGAAAATCGCTCGAAATGAGCAGAGATAAATTCGGACTTCGACCACACCCAATTGTTACCCATCCCATAAGTGTTACAACGACATGAGAACCGTTCGAAACAGATAAGTAGCGAAGGAGATTGAGAGGCATGAAATAGTAAAAATGATGCCTTGGGAGAAAATCGCTCGAAATGAGCGGAGAGAAATTTGGACTTCGACAACCCCGTATTGTTACCCATCCCATAAGTGTTACAAGGAGACGAGAACCGTTCGAAACGGATGAGTAACGAAGGAGATTGAGAGGCATGAAATAGTGAAAATGATGCCTTGGGAGAAAATCGCTCGAAATGAGCGGAGAGAAATTCGGACTTCGACCACCCCCTATTGTTATCCATCCCATAAGTGTTACAAAGAATCGAGAACCGTTCGAAACGGATGACTAACGAAGGTGATTGAGAGGCAAGAAATAGTGAAAATGATGTCTTGGGAGAAAATCGCTCAAAATGAGCGGAGATAAATTCAGACTTCGACCACCCCCTATTGTTGCCCAGCCCAAAAGTGATACAAGGAGACGTGTACCGTTCGAAACGGATGAGTAACGAAGGAGATTGAGAGGCATGAAACTGTAAAAATGATGCCTTGGGAGAAAATCGCTCGAAATGAGCGGAGAGAAATTCGGACTTCGACCACACCCTATTGTTACCCATCCCATAAGTGTTACAAGGAGACAAAAACCTTTCAAAACGGATGAGTAACGAAGGAGATTGAGAGGCATGAAACAGTGAAAATGATGCCTTGGGAGAAAATCGATCGAAATGAGCGGAGAGAAATTCGGACTTCGACCACCCCCTATTGTTACCCGTCCTATATGTGTTACATGGAGATGAGAACCGTTGGGAACGGATGATTAACGAAGGAGATTGAGAGGCAAGAAATAGTGAAAATGATGCCTTGGGAGAAAATCGCTCGAAATGAGCCGAGAGAAATTTGGACTTCGACAACCCGGTATTGTTACCCATCCCATAAGTGTTACAAGGAGACGAGAACCGTTCGAAACGGATGAGTAACGAAGGAGATTGAGAGGCATGAAACAGTGAAAATGATGCCTTGGGAGAAAATCGCTCGAAATAAGCGGAGAGAAATTCGGACTTCGACCACCCCCTATTGTTATCCATCCCATAAGTGTTACAAAGAATCGAGAACCGTTCGAAACGGATGAGTAACGAAGGTGATTGAGAGGCAAGAAATAGTGAAAATGATGCCTTGGGAGAAAATCGCTCAAAATGAGCGGAGATAAATTCAGACTTCGACCACCCCCTATTGTTGCCCAGCCCAAAAGTGATACAAGGAGACGTGTACCGTTCGAAACGGATGAGTAACGAAGGAGATTGAGAGGCAAGAAATAGTAAAAAATGAGGCCTTGGGAGAAAATCGCTCGAAATGAGCGGAGAGAAATTCGGACTTCGACCACACCCTATTGTTACCCATCCCATAAGTGTTACAAGGAGACAAGAACCGTTCCAAACGGATGAGTACTGAAGGAGATTGTGAGGCATGAAACAGTGAAAATGATGCCTTGGGAGAAAATCGCTCGAAATGAGCGGAGAGAAATTTGGACTTCGACAACCCCGTATTGTTACCCATCCCATAAGTGTTACAAGGAGACGAGAACCGTTCGAAACGGATGAGTAACGAAGGAGATTGAGAGGCATGAAATAGTGAAAATGATGCCTTGGGAGAAAATCGCTCGAAATGAGCGGAGAGAAATTCGGACTTCGACCACCCCCTATTGTTATCCATCCCATAAGTGTTACAAATAATCGAGAACCATTCGAAACGGATGACTAACGAAGGTGATTGAGAGGCAAGAAATAGTGAAAATGATGTCTTGGGAGAAAATCGCTCAAAATGAGCGGAGATAAATTCAGACTTCGACCACCCCCTATTGTTGCCCAGCCCAAAAGTGATACAAGGAGACGTGTACCGTTCGAAACGGATGAGTAACGAAGGAGATTGAGAGGCATGAAACTGTAAAAATGATGCCTTGGGAGAAAATCGCTCGAAATGAGCGGAGAGAAATTCGGACTTCGACCACACCCTATTGTTACCCATCCCAGAAGTGTTACAAGGAGACAAAAACCTTTCAAAACGGATGAGTAACGAAGGAGATTGAGAGGCATGAAACAGTGAAAATGATGCCTTGGGAGAAAATTGATCGAAATGAGCGGAGAGAAATTCGGACTTCGACCACCCCCTATTGTTACCCGTCCTATATGTGTTACATGGAGATGAGAACCGTTGGGAACGGATGATTAACAAAGGAGATTGAGAGGCATGAAATAGTGAAAATGATGCCTTGGGAGAAAATCGCTCGAAATGAGCCGAGAGAAATTTGGACTTCGACAACCCGGTATTGTTACCCATCCCATAAGTGTTACAAGGAGACGAGAACCGTTCGAAACGGATGAGTAACGAAGGAGATTGAGAGGCATGAAACAGTGAAAATGATGCCTTGGGAGAAAATCGCTCGAAATAAGCGGAGAGAAATTCGGACTTCGACCACACCCTATTGTTACCCATCCCATAAGTGGTACAAGGAGACAAGAACCGTTCAAAACGCATGAGTAACGAAGGAGATTGAGAGGCAAGAAATAGTGAAAATGATGCCTTGGGAGAAAATCGCTCAAATGAGCGGAGATAAATTCAGACTTCGACCACCCCCTATTGTTGCCCAGCCCAAAACTGATACAAGGAGACGTGTACCGTTCGATATGGATGAGTAACGAAGGAGATTGTGAGGCATGAAACAGTGAAAATGATGCCTTGGGAGAAAATCGCTCGAAATGAGCGGAGAGAAATTCGGACTTTGACCACCCCCTATTGTTATCCATCCCATAAGTGTTACAAAGAATCGAGAACCGTTCGAAACGGATGAGTAACGAAGGAGATTGAGAGGCAAGAAATAGTGAAAATGATGCCTTGGGAGAAAATCGCTCAAAATGAGCGGGGATAAATTCAGACTTCGACCAACCCCTATTGTTGCCCAGCCCAAAAGTGATACAAGGAGATGTGTACCGTTCGAAATGGATGAGTAAACGAAGTAGATTGAGAGGCAAGAAACAGTAAAAATGATGCCTTGGGAGAAAATCACTCGAAATGAGCGGAGAGAAATTCGGACTTCGACCACACCCTATTGTTACCCATCCCATAAGTGTTACAAGGAGACAAGAACCGTTCAAAACGCATGAGTAACGAAGGAGATTGTGAGACATGAAACAGTGAAAATGATGCCTTGGGAGAAAATCGCTCGAAATGAGCGGAGAGAAATTCGGACTTCGACCACCCCCTATTGTTATCCATCCCATAAGTGTTACAAAGAATCGAGAACCGTTCGAAACGGATGAGTAACGAAGGAGATTGAGAGGCAAGAAATAGTGAAAATGATGCCTTGGGAGAAAATCGCTCGAAATGAGCAGAGATAAATTCGGACTTCGACCACACCCAATTGTTACCCATCCCATAAGTGTTACAACAACATGAGAACCGTTCGAAACAGATAAGTAACGAAGGAGATTGAGAGGCATGAAAAGTGAAAATGAAGCCTTAGGAGAAAATCGCTCGAAATGAGCGGAGAGAAATTTGGACTTCGACAACCCCGTATTTTTACCCATCCCATAAGTGTTACAAGGAGACGAGAACCGTTCGAAACGGATGAGTAACGAAGGAGATTGAGAGGCATGAAACAGTGAAAATGATGCCTTGGGAGAAAATCGCTCGAAATGAGCGGAGAGAAATTCGGACTTCGACCACCCCCTATTGTTATCCATCCCATTAGTGTTACAAAGAATCGAGAACCGTTCGAAACGTATGAGTAACGAAGGAGATTGAGAGGCAAGAAATAGTGAAAATGATGCCTTGGGAGAAAATCGCTCAAATGAGCGGAGATAAATTCAGACTTCGACCACCCCCTATTGTTGCCCAGCCCAAAACTGATACAAGGAGACGTGTACCATTCGAAACGAATGAGTAACGAAGGAGATTGAGAGGCAAGAAACAGTGAAAATGATGCCTTGGGAGAAAATCGCTCAAAATGAGCGGAGATAAATTCAGACTTCGACCACCCCCTATTGTTGCCCAGCCCAAAAGTGATACAAGGAGACGTGTACCGTTCGAAATGGATGAGTAACGAAGGAGATTGAGAGGCATGAAACAGTAAAAATGATGCCTTGGGAGAAAATCGCTCGAAATGAGCGGAGAGAAATTCGGACTTCGACCACACCCTATTGTTACCCATCCCATAAGTGGTACAAGGAGACAAGAACCGTTCAAAATGGATGAGTAACGAAGGAGATTGTGAGGCATGAAACAGTGAAAATGATGCCTTGGGAGAAAATCGCTCGAAATGAGTGGAGAGAAATTCGGACTTCGACCACCCCCTATTGTTATCCATCCCATAAGTGTTACAAAGAATCAAGAACCGTTCGAAACAGATGAGTAACGAAGGAGATTGAGAGGCAAGAAATAGTGAAAATGATGCCTTGGGAGAAAATCGCTCGAAATGAGCAGAGATAAATTCGGACTTCGACCACACCCTATTGTTACCCATCCCATAAGTGTTACAACGACATGAGAACCGTTCGAAACAGATAAGTAGCGAAGGAGATTGAGAGGCATGAAACAGTGAAAATGATGCCTTGGGAGAAAATCGCTCGAAATGAGCAAAGATAAATTCGGGCTTCGACAACCCCGTATTGTTACCCATCCCATAAGTGTTACAAGGAGACGAGAACCGTTCGAAACGGATGAGTAACGAAGGAGATTGAGAGGCATGAAACAGTGAAAATGATGCCTTGGGAGAAAATCGCTCGAAATGAGCGGAGAGAAATTCGGACTTCGACCACCCCCTATTGTTATCCATCCCATAAGTGTTACAAAGAATCGAGAACCGTTCGAAACAGATGAGTAACGAAGGAGATTGAGAGGCAAGAAATAGTGAAAATGATGCCTTGGGAGAAAATCGCTCGAAATGAGCAGAGATAAATTCGGACATCGACCACACCCTATTGTTACCCATCCCATAAGTGTTACAACGACATGAGAACCGTTCGAAACAAATAAGTAGCGAAGGAGATTGAGAGGCACGAAACAGTGAAAATGATGCCTTGGGAGAAAATCGCTCGAAATGAGCGGAGAGAAATTTGGACGTCGACAACCCTATTGTTACCCATCCCATAAGTGTTACAAGGAGACGAGAACCGTTCGAAACGGATGAGTAACGAAGGAGATTGAGAGGCATGAAACAGTAAAAATGATGCCTTGGGAGAAAATCGCTCGAAATAAGCGGAGAGAAATTCGGACTTCGACCACCCCTATTGTTATCCATCCCATAAGTGTTACAAAGAATCGAGAACCGTTCGAAACGGATGAGTAACGAAGGTGATTGAGAGGCAAGAAATAGTGAAAATGTGCCTGGGGAAAATCGCTCAAAATGAGCGGAGATAAATTCAGACTTCGACCACCCCCTATTGTTGCCCAGCCCAAAAGTGATACAAGGAGGCGTGTACCGTTCGAAACGGATGAGTAACGAAGGAGATTGAGAGGCAAGAAATAGTAAAAATGATGCCTTGGGAGAAAATTGATCGAAATGAGCGGAGAGAAATTCGGACTTCGACCACCCCCTATTGTTACCCGTCCTATATGTGTTACATGGAGATGAGAACCGTTGGGAACGGATGATTAACGAAGGAGATTGAGAGGCAAGAAATAGTGAAAATGATGCCTTGGGAGAAAATCGCTCGAAATGAGCCGAGAGAAATTTGGACTTCGACAACCCGGTATTGTTACCCATCCCATAAGTGTTACAAGGAGACGAGAACCGTTCGAAACGGATGAGTAACGAAGGAGATTGAGAGGCATGAAACAGTGAAAATGATGCCTTGGGAGAAAATCGCTCGAAATAAGCGGAGAGAAATTCGGACTTCGACCACCCCCTATTGTTATCCATCCCATAAGTGTTACAAAGAATCGAGAACCGTTCGAAACGGATGAGTAACGAAGGTGATTGAGAGGCAAGAAATAGTGAAAATGATGCCTTGGGAGAAAATCGCTCAAAATGAGCGGAGATAAATTCAGACTTCGACCACCCCCTATTGTTGCCCAGCCCAAAAGTGATACAAGGAGACGTGTACCGTTCGAAACGGATGAGTAACGAAGGAGATTGAGAGGCAAGAAATAGTAAAAAATGATGCCTTGGGAGAAAATCGCTCGAAATGAGCGGAGAGAAATTCGGACTTCGACCACACCCTATTGTTACCCATCCCATAAGTTTTACAAGGAGACAAGAACCGTTCCAAACGGATGAGTACTGAAGGAGATTGTGAGGCATGAAACAGTGAAATGATGCCTTGGGAGAAAATCGCTCGAAATGAGCGGAGAGAAATTCGGACTTCGACCAGCCCCTATTGTTATCCATCCCATAAGTGTTACAAAGAATCGAGAACCGTTCGAAACGGATGAGTAACGAAGGAGATTGAGAGGCAAGAAATAGTGAAAATGATGCCTTGGGAGAAAATCGCTCGAAATGAGCAGAGATAAATTCGGACTTCGACCACACCCAATTGTTACCCATCCCATAAGTGTTACAACGACATGAGAACCGTTCGAAACAGATAAGTAGCGAAGGAGATTGAGAGGCATGAAATAGTGAAAATGATGCCTTGGGAGAAAATCGCTCGAAATGAGCGGAGAGAAATTTGGACTTCGACAACCCCGTATTGTTACCCATCCCATAAGTGTTACAAGGAGACGAGAACCGTTCGAAACGGATGAGTAACGAAGGAGATTGAGAGGCATGAAATAGTGAAAATGATGCCTTGGGAGAAAATCGCTCGAAATGAGCGGAGAGAAATTCGGACTTCGACCACACCCTATTGTTACCCATCCCATAAGTGTTACAAGGAGACAAAAACCTTTCTAAACGGATGAGTAACGAAGGAGATTGAGAGGCATGAAACAGTGAAAATGATGCCTTGGGAGAAAATCGATCGAAATGAGCGGAGAGAAATTCGGACTTCGACCACCCCCTATTGTTACCCGTCCTATATGTGTTACATGGAGATGAGAACCGTTTGGAACGGATGATTAACGAAGGAGATTGAGAGGCAAGAAACAGTGAAAATGATGCCTTGGGAGAAAATCGCTCGAAATGAGCCGAGAGAAATTCGGACTTCGACCACCCCCTATTGTTACCCATCCCATTAGTGTTACAAGGAGACGAGAACCGTTCGAAACGGATGAGTAACGAAGGAGATTGAGAGGCATGAAACAGTGAAAATGATGCCTTGGGAGAAAATCGCTCGAAATGAGAAGAGATAAATTTGGACTTCGACCACCCCACATTGTTACCCATCCTATAAGTGGTACAAGGAGACGAGAACCGTTCGTAATGGATGAGTAACGAAGGAGATTGAGAGGCATGAAACAGTGAAAATGATGCCTTGGGAGAAAATCGCTCGAAATGAGCGGAGAGAAATTCGGACTTCGACCACACCCTATTGTTACCCATCCCATAAGTGTTACAACGACATGAGATCCGTTTGAATAACAATAGGGTGTGGTCGAAGTCCGAATTTCTCTCCGCTTATTTCGAGCGATTTTCTCCCAAGGCATCATTTTCACTGTTTCATGCCTCTCAATCTCCTTCGTTACTCATCCGTTTCGAACGGTTCTCGTCTCCTTGTAACACTTATGGGATGGGTAACAATACGGGGTTGTCGAAGTACGAATTTCTCTCCGCTCATTTCGAGCGATTTTCTCCCAAGGCATCATTTTTACTGTTTCATGCCTCTCAATCTCCTTCGTTACTCATCCGTTTCGAACAGTTCTCGTCTCCTTGTCACACCAATGGGATGGGTAACAATAAGGGGTGGTCGAAGTCCGAATTTATATCCGCTAATTTCGAGCGATTTTCTCCCAAGGCATCATTTTCACTATTTCTTGCCTCTCAATCTCCTTCGTTACTCATCCGTTTCGAACGGTTCTCATGTCCTTGTAACACTTATGGGATGGATAACAATAGGGGATGGCCGAAGTCCAAGACATATGGGATGGGTAACAATAGGGGATGGTCGAAGTCCAACACATATGGGATGGGTAACAATAGGGGGTGGTCGAAGTCCGAATTTCTCTCGGCTCATTTCGAGCGATTTTCTCCCAATGCATCATTTTCACTGTTTCTTGCCTCTCAATCTCCTTCGTTAATCATCCGTTCCAAACGGTTCTCATCTCCTTGTAACAATTATGGGATGGGTAACAACAGAGGGTGGTCGAAGTCTGAATTTCTCTACGCTCATTTCGAGCGATTTTCTCCCAAGGCATCATTCTTACTGTTTCTTGCCTCTCAATCTCCTTCATTACTCATCCGTTTCAAACGGTTCTCATCTCCTTGTAACACTTATGGGATGGGTAACAATAAGGGGTGGTGGAAGTCCGAATTTATCTCCGCTCATTTCGAGCGATTTTCTACCAAGGCATCATTTTCACTATTTCTTGCCTCTCAATCTCCTTCGTTACTCATCCGTTTCGAACGGTTCTCGTGTCGTAGTAACACTTATGGGATGGGTAACAATAGGGTGTGGTCGAAGTCCGAATTTCTCTCAGCTCATTTCAAGCGATTTTCTCCCAAGGCATCATTTTTACTGTTTCTTGCCTCTCAATCTCCTTCGTTACTCATCCGTTCCAAACGGTTCTCATCTCCTTGTAACACTTATGGGATGGATAACAATAGGGGGTGGTCGAAGTCCGAATTTCTCTCCGCTCATTTCAAGCGATTTTCTCCCAAGGCATCATTTTCACTGTTTCATGCCTCTCAATCTCCTTCGTTACTCATCCGTTTCGAACGGTTCTCGGCTCCTTGTAACACTTATGGGATGGGTAACAATACGGGGTTGTCGAAGTCCAAATTTCTCTCCGCTCATTTCGAGCGATTTTCTCCCAAGGCATCATTTTCACTGTTTCATGCCTCACAATCTCCTTCGTTACTCATCCGTTTTGAATGGTTCTTGTCTCCTTGTAACACTTATGAGATGGGTAACAATAGGGTGTGGTCGAAGTCCGAATTTCTCTCCGCTCATTTCGAGCGATTTTCTCCTAAGGCTTCATTTTCACTATTTCTTGCCTCTCAATCTCCTTCGTTACTCATCCGTTTGAAACGGATCTCATGTCGTTGTAACACTTATAGGATGGGTAACAATAGGGTGTGGTCGAAGTCCGAATTTCTCTCCGCTCATTTCGAGCGATTTTCTGCCAAGGCATATTTTCACTGTTTCATGCCTCTCAATCTCCTTCGTACTCATCCGTTTCGAACGGTTCTCGTCTCCTTGTAACACTTATAGGATGGGTAACAATGTGGGGTGGTCGAAGTCCAATTAAATCTTCTCATTTCGAGCGATTTTCTCCGAAGGCATCATTTTCACTGTTTCATGCCTCTCAATCTCCTTCGTTACTCATCCGTTTCGATCGGGTTCTCGTCTCCTTGTAACACTAATGGGACGGGTAACAATAGGGGGTGGTCGAAGTCCGAATTTCTCTCGGCTCATTTCGAGCGATTTTCTCCCAAGGCATCATTTTCACTGTTTCTTGCCTCTCATCTCCTTCGTTACTCATCCGTTTTGAATGGTTTTTGTCTCCTTGTAACACTTATGGCATGGGTAACAATAGGTGTGGTCGAAGTCCGAATTTATCTCCGCTCATTTCGAGCGATTTTCTCCCAAGGCATCATTTTCACTATTTCATGCCTCTCAATCTCCTTCGTTACTCATACGTTTCGAATGGTTCTCGATTCTTTGTAACACTTATGGGATGGATAACAATAGGGGGTGGTCGAAGTCCGAATTTCTCTCCGCTCATTTCGAGCGATTTTCTCCCAAGGCATCATTTTCACTGTTTCATGCCTCTCAATCTCCTTCGTTACTCATCCGTTTTGAACGGTTCTGTCTCCTTGTAACACTTATGGGTTGGGTAACAATAGGGTGTGGTCGAAGTCCGAATTTCTCTCTGCTCATTTCGAGCGATTTTCTCCCAAGGCATCATTTTCACTATTTCTTGCCTCTCAATCTCCTTCGTTACTCATCCGTTTTAAACGGATCTCATGTCGTTGTAACACTTATGGGATGGGTAACAATAGGGTGTGGTCGAAGTCCGAATTTCTCTCCGCTCATTTCAAGCGATTTTCTCCAAGGCATCATTTTACACTGTTTCATGCCTCTCAATCTCCTTCGTTACTCATCCGTTTCGAACGGTTCACGTCTCCTTGTAACACTTATGGGATGGGAAACAATAGGGGGTGGTCGAAGTCTGAATTTCTCTCCGCTCATTTGAGCGATTTTCTCCCAAGGCATCATTTTCACTATTTCTTGCCTCTCAATCTACCTTCGTTACTCATCCGTTTCGAACGTTCTCGATTCCTTGTAACACTATGGGATGGATAACAATAGGGGGTGGTCGAAGTCCGAATTTCTCTCCGCTTATTTCGAGCGATTTTCTCCCAAGGCATCATTTTCACTGTTTCATGCCTCTCAATCTCCTTCGTTACTCATCCGTTTCGAACGGTTCTCGTCTCCTTGTAACACTTATGGGCTGGGGGTAACAATACCGGGTTGTCGAAGTCCAATATCGAATTTCTCTCGGCTCATTTCGAGCGATTTTCTCCCAAGGCATCATTTTCACTGTTTCTTGCCTCTCAATCTCCTTCGTTAATCATCCGTTCCAAACGGTTCTCATCTCCTTGTAACAATTATGGGATGGGTAACAATAGGGGTGGTCGAAGTCTGAATTTCTCTACGCTCATTTCGAGCGATTTTCTCCCAAGGCATCATTCTTACTGTTTCTTGCCTCTCAATCTCCTTCAGTTACTCATCCGTTTAAACGGTTTTCATCTCCTTGTAACACTTATGGGATGGGTAACAATAGGGTGTGGTCGAAGTCCGAATTTCTCTCCGCTCATTTCGAGCGATTTTCTCCCAAGGCATCATTTTTCACTAGTTTCTTGCCTCTCAATCTCCTTCGTTACTCATCCGTTTCGAACGGTTCTCGTGTCCGTTGTAACACTTATGGGATGGGTAACAATAGGGTGTGGTCGAAGTCCGAATTTCTCTCAGCTCATTTCAAGCGATTTTCTCCCAAGGCATCATTTTCACTGTTTCTTGCCTCTCAATCTCCTTCGTTACTCATCCGTTCAAACGGTTCTCATCTCCTTGTAACACTTATGGGATGGATAACAATAGGGGGTGGTCGAAGTCCGAATTTCTCTCCGCTCATTTCAAGCGATTTTCTCCCAAGGCATCATTTTCACTGTTTCATGCCTCTCAATCTCCTTCGTTACTCATCCGTTTCGAACGGTTCTCGTCTCCTTGTAACACTTATGGGATGGGTAACAATACGGGGTTGTCGAAGTCCAAATTTCTCTCCGCTCATTTCGAGCGATTTTCTCCCAAGGCATCATTTTCACTGTTTCATGCCTCACAATCTCCTTCGTTACTCATCCGTTTTGAATGGTTCTTGTCTCCTTGTAACACTTATGAGATGGGTAACAATAGGGTGTGGTCGAAGTCCGAATTTCTCTCCGCTCATTTCGAGCGATTTTCTCCTAAGGCTTCATTTTCACTATTTCTTGCCTCTCAATCTCCTTCGTTACTCATCCGTTTGAAACGGATCTCATGTCGTTGTAACACTTATAGGATGGGTAACAATAGGGTGTGGTCGAAGTCCGAATTTCTCTCCGCTCATTTCGAGCGATTTTCTGCCAAGGCATCATTTTCACTGTTTCATGCCTCTCAATCTCCTTCGTTACTCATCCGTTTCGAACGGTTCTCGTCTCCTTGTAACACTTATAGGATGGGTAACAATGTGGGGTGGTCGAAGTCCAAATTTAAATCTTCTCATTTCGAGCGATTTTCTCCGAAGGCATCATTTTCACTGTTTCATGCCTCTCAATCTCCTTCGTTACTCATCCGTTTCGATCGGTTCTCGTCTCCTTGTAACACTAATGGGACGGGTAACAATAGGGGGTGGTCGAAGTCGAATTTCTCTCGGCTCATTTCGAGCGATTTTCTCCCAAGGCATCATTTTCACTGTTTCTTGCCTCTCAATCTCCTTCGTTACTCATCCGTTTTGAATGGTTTTTGTCTCCTTGTAACACTTATGGCATGGGTAACAATAGGGTGTGGTCGAAGTCCGAATTTATCTCCGCTCATTTCGAGCGATTTTCTCCCAAGGCATCATTTTCACTATTTCATGCCTCTCAATCTCCTTCGTTACTCATACGTTTCGAATGGTTCTCGATTCTTTGTAACACTTATGGGATGGATAACAATAGGGGGTGGTCGAAGTCCGAATTTCTCTCCGCTCATTTCGAGCGATTTTCTCCCAAGGCATCATTTTCACTGTTTCATGCCTCTCAATCTCCTTCGTTACTCATCCGTTTTGAACGGTTCTTGTCTCCTTGTAACACTTATGGGTTGGGTAACAATAGGGTGTGGTCGAAGTCCGAATTTCTCTCTGCTCATTTCGAGCGATTTTCTCCCAAGGCTTCATTTTCACTATTTCTTGCCTCTCAATCTCCTTCGTTACTCATCCGTTTTAAACGGATCTCATGTCGTTGTAACACTTATGGGATGGGTAACAATAGGGTGTGGTCGAAGTCCGAATTTCTCTCCGCTTATTTCGAGCGATTTTCTCCCAAGGCATCATTTTCACTGTTTCATGCCTCTCAATCTCCTTCGTTACTCATCCGTTTCGAACGGTTCTCGTCTCCTTGTAACACTTATAGGATGGGTAACAATGAGGGGTGGTCGAAGTCCAAATTTATCTCTTCTCATTTCGCGCGATTTTCTCCCAAGGCATCATTTTCACTGTTTCATGCATCTTAATCTCCTTCGTTACTCATCCGTTTCGAACGGTTCTCGTCTCCTTGTAACACTTATAGGATGGGTAACAATTTGGGGTGGTCGAAGTCCAAATGTAAATCTTCTCATTTCGAGCGATTTCTCCGAAGGCATCATTTTCACTGTTTCATGCCTCTCAATCTCCTTCGTTACTCATCTGTTTCGATCGGTTCTCGTCTCCTTGTAACACTAATGGGACGGGGGTAACAATAGGAGGTGGTCGAAGTCCGAATTTCTCTCGGCTCATTTCGAGCGATTTTCTCCCAAGGCATCATTTTCACTGTTTCTTGCCTCTCAATCTCCTTCGTTACTCATCCATTTTGAATGGTTTTTGTCTCCTTGTAACACTTATGGGGTGGGTAACAATAGGGTGTGGTCGAAGTCTGAATTTATCTCCGCTCATTTCGAGCGATTTTCTCCCAAGGCATCATTTTCACTATTTCATGCCTCTCAATCTCCTTCGTTACTCATCCGTTACGAACGGTTCTCGTCTCCTTGTACCACTTATAGGATGGGTAACAATGTGGGGTGGTCGAAGTCCAAATTTATCTCTTCTCATTTCGCGCGATTTTCTCCCAAGGCATCATTTTCACTGTTTCATGCATCTTAATCTCCTTCGTTACTCATCCGTTTCGAACGGTTCTCGTCTCCTTGTAACACTTATAGGATGGGTAACAATTTGGGGTGGTCGAAGTCCAAATGTAAATCTTCTCATTTCGAGCGATTTTCTCCGAAGGCATCATTTTCACTGTTTCATGCCTCTCAATCTCCTTCGTTACTCATCTGTTTCGATCGGTTCTCGTCTCCTTGTAACACTAATGGGACGGTGGTAACAATAGGAGGTGGTCGAAGTCCGAATTTCTCTCGGCTCATTTCGAGCGATTTTCTCCCAAGGCATCATTTTCACTGTTTCTTGCCTCTCAATCTCCTTCGTTACTCATCCATTTTGAATGGTTTTTGTCTCCTTGTAACACTTATGGGGTGGGGTAACAATAGGGTGTGGTCGAAGTCTGAATTTATCTCCGCTCATTTCGAGCGATTTTCTCCCAAGGCATCATTTTCACTATTTCATGCCTCTCAATCTCCTTCGTTACTCATACGTTTCGAACGGTTCTCGATTCTTTGTAACACTTATGGGATGGATAACAATAGGGGGGGGTCGAAGTCCGAATTTCTCTCCGCTCATTTCGAGCGATTTTCTCCCAAGGCATCATTTTCACTGTTTCATGCCTCTCAATCTCCTTCGTTACTCATCCGTTTTGAACGGTTCTTGTCTCCTTGTAACACTTATGGGTTGGGGGTAACAATAGGGGGTGGTCGAAGTCCGAATTTCTCTCCGCTCATTTCGAGCGATTTTCTCCCAAGGCATCATTTTCACTGTTTCATGCCTCTCAATCTCCTTCGTTACTCATCCGTTTCGAACAGTTCTCGTCTCCTTGTCACACCAATGGGATGGGTAACAATAAGGGGTGGTCGAAGTCCGAATTTATATCCGCTAATTTCGAGCGATTTTCTCCCAAGGCATCATTTTCACTATTTCTTGCCTCTCAATCTCCTTCGTTACTCATCCGTTTCGAACGGTTCTCATGTCCTTGTAACACTTATGGGATGGATAACAATAGGGGATGGCCGAAGTCCAAGACATATGGGATGGGTAACAATAGGGGATGGTCGAAGTCCAACACATATGGGATGGGTTACAATGGGGGTGGTCGAAGTCCGAATTTCTCTCGGCTCATTTCGAGCGATTTTCTCCCAATGCATCATTTTCACTGTTTCTTGCCTCTCAATCTCCTTCGTTAATCATCCGTTCCAAACGGTTCTCATCTCCTTGTAACAATTATGGGATGGGTAACAATAGAGGGTGGTCGAAGTCTGAATTTCTCTACGCTCATTTCGAGCGATTTTCTCCCAAGGCATCATTTTTACTGTTTCTTGCCTCTCAATCTCCTTCGTTACTCATCCGTTTCAACGGTTCTCATCTCCTTGTAACACTTATGGGATGGGTAACAATAAGGGGTGGTCGAAGTCCGAATTTATCTCCGCTCATTTCGAGCGATTTTCTACCAAGGCATCATTTTCACTATTTCTTGCCTCTCAATCTCCTTCGTTACTCATCCGTTTCGAACGGTTCTCGTGTCGTAGTAACACTTATGGGATGCGTAACAATAGGGTGTGGTCGAAGTCCGAATTTCTCTCAGCTCATTTCAAGCGATTTTCTCCCAAGGCATCATTTTTACTGTTTCTTGCCTCTCAATCTCCTTCGTTACTCATCCGTTCCAAACGGTTCTCATCTCCTTGTAACACTTATGGGATGGATAACAATAGGGGGTGGTCGAAGTCCGAATTTCTCTCCGCTCATTTCAAGCGATTTTCTCCCAATGCATCATTTTTACTGTTTCTTGCCTCTCAATCTCCTTCGTTTACTCATCCGTTCCAAACGGTTCTCATCTCCTTGTAACACTTATGGGATGGATAACAATAGGGGGTGGTCGAAGTCCGAATTTCTCTCCGCTCATTTCAAGCGATTTTCTCCCAAGGCATCATTTTCACTGTTTCATGCCTCTCAATCTCCTTCGTTACTCATCCGTTTCGAACGGTTCTCGTCTCCTTGTAACACTTATGGGATGGGTAACAATACGGGGTGTCGAAGTCCAAATTTCTCTCCGCTCATTTCGAGCGATTTTCTCCTAAGGCTTCATTTTCACTATTTCTTGCCTCTCAATCTCCTTCGTTACTCATCGTTTGAAACGGATCTCATGTCGTTGTAACACTTA